>JAUUDZ010461028.1:0-12213 GCA_032361705.1 Panulirus versicolor | reverse complement strand
TATATATATATATGCACCTACATGTAGATATAAACATACATAAAAACACATATACTTACACATATATTTGCTGATAACCAGGAAGGAAATGAAACTTGGAAAGTTCTCAGGTGCACTTTCGTATAATGATCCTATCGTCAGGGGAGATACAAGAATGTGTTAGAAGCCTTCAAATAGTCAGTTGATGTAGAAGGAAGAGATATAGCTAAGACACCATTGGTAAACAAATGTTACCAGATGGTGGTCTTTGGGTTATCAGCAAATACTAGGTCACGCTCACCTCTGTGAGCTATTGCAGTACACATACACATACATGTATGCAGATGTACGATTTCATATTTGCTCATCCTCATCCATTCCTGACATTACCCCGCCACACAGGAACCAGCATACATGCACGAAGGAAAGGAAAAGGGATACCGTGTACATTCTCTCCTCTTCCCTCGCACCCAGTTGCTACCCCCTGCATCAGGAAACTATTGAAGTAAGGCCAAATCCACTCACACTTATTCTTTAGCTGCCTTGAGTAATGCACCAAAACCACAATTTCCTATCCACATACAGGCCTCCACAGACCTTTCCATGGTTTTCAATCAAATCTATATTAGAAAAAATTATCTTACCAATAGCTTTATATGATTTATATTTGGAGTTTTTTTGGGGTGTTTTTCATTGTTTGAAGAGCAAGTTGTAGTTTTTAGTTTCAAGGAGCATTTTAGGTATGTATCAGTGATTTGGCTCTCTCTCTTTCTCTCTGTTTTTAAGGCTCCAGTGATGAACAAAAGTCCACATCAAGGTCAAGCCATAATTGAAATGTATAGAGAGTTATGAAACAGAAAAAGAAAAGGCAAGGGAAAGTATTTATGAATTTTGGAGGAAGTGAAAAATCTCTTGAAATGTGCCAGGTCATATTATTGGGAAAAACATGAAAAGATGGAGAGTTCCAAAGCTTTGACATGTAAGGAAAGAGGCAGGTATCACATGGCCCACCCTTGCTTTGCCAAGGGCCACATGGTAATCATGTGATGCAGCAGTTTGCCGAGTATTGCCTGGTCTAGCAAAAACCAGAGTAATACCTGTAGGAGAGGGAAAATGAATCAGCATTGTGGCATAGGGCAAGGGGGTCAAGTTTAGAAGTTAGCCTGGCACAGTTTTTAAGTCAGACCACTTTCGACTCAACTTTGTCAAGTAAAGATGCAGCATTCCATTTGAGGATGAATCAGTCCTTTGTATAAATGGAACAACAATTCAGAAGAAAAGAAGTTTCGACATCTAAACAGGACACACAGTTTCTTAGTGGCAGACTTAGCTATTCCTGTAATATGGTATTTCCAAGAAAGAGTGGATGTTACAGTAATTCTAAGTATGCTTATTGAGTAAAGAGATGGAATTACAGAACCATGAAAGGAGAGCCAAGAGTTGTGAGGAGTTTTTGATAGAGAGATGGGTAGAAATTTGGTCGTGGAGGCATTAAACTTAAGATTTTGTGTACCCTACTGAGAGATCCTGTCCAAGTTGAGTGAGAGAAGAATTGAAGGATTTGGATGAATGGAATGTTGAGTCATTAGCATATGAGTGCATTTGATTATTTGTAGAGGAGAGAAAATTGTTGAAAAAAGGAGAAAAAGTGTAGGGGATAGGACAGAATCTTGAGGGACACCACTGTTGATGGAGAAAAGGGGGGAGGCTGATTCATCCATAACCGGAGTGAAAGTTATATATGAAGGGGCAAAGTGGGGGAAGGAAGCCAAAAGAGGGGAGCTTAGAGATGAGACTCTGATGCCATACCCTGTCAAAAGCCTTAGATATCTCACGGACAACTACACATGACTCCCCAAAATCTTTCTGGGATGATGACCAAACATTAGTAAGATAGAAAAGCATATCACCTCATCTTACGCAAGCCATACTGATGATCAGAGAGAAGACCGTGATTTTTGAGGTGTCTAAGGATATGGGAGTTAAGGATGGATTCAAATACTTTAGAAATGGTAGATGTCAAAGCAATAGGATGATAGTTAGAAGGGTCAGAATGGTCACCCTTCTTAGGGATGGGATGTATCAAGGAGAAGGAAAAGTTTTGGTTTTTAAACAGAAATGGAACAGATGAGCAAGCACAGGTGCAAGTTCAGAGGCACACTCTTTCAGTATATGAGGATGGATGCAATCAGGACCTTAAACCTTGCTTGTGTCCAGAGAAAGAAGCATTTTTTTTGACAGTCCAAAAAGAGATATGGGAAGGGGCATAGGATTAATAAGAAAAGCATCAGGGGGTGAAGGAATTTAGAGTCATCCAAGGTGGAGTCAGAGGATAAACGGTAACCAGAGTTGCTTTGTCTACAGGAGACACAGCTATAGTACCATCAGAACAGAGAAGTGAAGGAAAGGTAGAGCGACAGAAGTTGTTAAAGATGCTTCTACTTAAAGACCAGATGAACCTTTATGAAGGTCATACTAGAAAACACTTGTTTTCATAGATGAGTGGATCCGATATTGCAATGCCAAATCCATATCTCTTCACATTTGTGTCAGTGTAAGGTAATGAATTCCATATTTCAAACTCAAAATTAACCTATTTTATATCAAGCACTTCCATTCATTTGTGTTGATGTACTAGGACTGGGTAGATTTCTGCTTCTCTAGATTTTTTCAAGTTTTGTTTGCAAATCTCAAAATTTTGTAGTCCATATTTCAGCTAATTCAGGTTCCAGTTCTGCTCAGTCCACTCTCATAAATGCTAAGAAGCCATGTCTGGAATTTTCACCTTCCATGAAGTTCTCACAAACGACAAAGTTACAAGTATTCTTTTTGAATTCCTGAAAATGTATCCAAAGGGTTTTCTGTATTTTCAAAGGAATCTTTTTTACTTCTTCAGTGTCAAACTCCTAATTTGTTGCTTTTGTATATCGATTCATTGATGGGTAATAAGCAGGCTAACCCATCTCAAGGCCTTTGGCAAACAACACTATATTTTACTCAGATTATAGCATCTCTTCTAAAAGTAGAAAAGCTGTATTCCCCTACCCATGTAGTTTTCTAGTATGGTCACTTCACTGTGATGTCCACCATGAAGTGAAGTTTATTATATAGGATTTGTAAGCTGCATATTAACAACCTTTCTCATTTATAAACAACTTTATTTCTTCTAAACAGGACCCAAAATATACAAGCATTGTCTCACGGAAAGCCATCATACTTTGTTGTGTGGGAGGAAGTCTCCTTATTTAAAACTGAACTTTGACTGAAGTTCGTGAAATTGTCAGTGGTTCAGGCCTTTTGCCACTATCTTTTTATTATTTTCATTACTACGGTCATAACTTTTTGTGAACTTCGATGATAAATGATTGTGCATAGAGTGTCACTTGAGTAATGCATTGAAATATCATGATCCAGTTCTGTTTCCTGGCACTACCTCATTAACATGGGAAACAGTGACCAAGTATGAAAAAATTTGTATATCATGATCAATGTTTTCAAGATTTTGTGAATGCAGTTTGATTAGTCTTATGATGCTCTAAGAAGGGAAGAAGCTTGCTGTGTAAGTTCTGAAAATATATGGAAAATAGCATTTGAGAATTCACTTTTAGGGGGATTGAAGTGATTGCTAAAATTACATGGATACAAGTCAATTAAGTATTCTTGGTAAGTTTTATGGGAATGGTGATTGAGTGGATGGTGACATTCACAGATCATTGGACTGGGAGGTAGTAATATGACTTGGTGTGGTAGAGGATGTGTGGACCAGGGATTGGTTTTGAAGATTTTGTGTGTGAAATGCTTAGAGAGAGGAATTTGTATATGGTCTTATGGATCTGGAGAAAGAATGTGGTAGAGTTGATAGAGTACTTTGTGGTGTGGAAAGATATCTACTAGAGCAATGAGGAGGCTTTATTAAGAGAATAATGCATTTGTAGGAAGGGAGGAATGCGAGTGGTTCTAGGTGAGGGTAGGTGAGCATCAAGGGCAAGTAATGTAACCATGGCTTTTTGTTTCTGGGGTTCCTGCTTATATATGACGACTTTGGTGGCATACTCAAGTGATCAACTTCCGAAAGTGCTGTCTGAGTTTGGAAGAGTGTGTGAAAGGAATAAAATTAAGGTTATTATTTAATATGGGGGTTGGACTAGTGAGTTTGAAAGGAGAGAGCTTGGAGGAACTGGAGTGATTTAAAAATCTGGACATTGCAGTGGATGGAACAATGGAAGCTGAACTGAACCATAGGGTGAGTGAAGTGGATAAGTTCCTGGGTGCATTGGGGAATATTTGAAAAGATAGGTCTGTGATGACAAAGATGTATGTTTGATTTTATAGTGGCCCTGATGGTGCTGTATGAGTACAGATCATGGGCCCCAAGCGCAAAAGAACAGAAGAGGGGGTATGCTTTGGAAATGAAATGGTTAAAGACAGTGTAAGGATTATTGATTATGTAAAGAATAGCTGTGTAACCCAACTATGATTGAGAGGGCTCAGCAGTTTGTGCTGAAATTGTTGACACATATAAGGAGGATGAGTGAAAAGAGACAGAGGATACGTGTGTCACAAGTGGAGGGAAGGATAGAGATAAAAAGACTCAAGTATCAGGGCCTGAACGAGCAAGAGGATGAGAAGCTTGCATGTGATTTTGCGAATTGGACTGATGTGGTATACAGGGGGAGGCATGTTGTCAGTGGGGTAAACCAGTGCATATAAAGGGTTCAGGGGAAATCACAGAAATGTCTGTTAGGCTTGGCTGTGGAGAGGGATGCCAAACATTTTGGTATTTCATGTCAGTTGGAGTGGATGTGAAGAAATGAGGCTTTTTCTTGTTTGTTTGTTTGTTATTGACCATGACTGGGTTAATGAGAGGGTTCAGGTTCACTCTGTCCACATTGTTATTGCAGAAGATGGCTACCCAGACATTTCTCACCAAGAACAAAATCACCATGCAATTTTCCAGTCTGGTAAGGAGTGCTCCATTCTGGTTTTAATAGTGACAGTGCTGGCAACTGTATGCTTTATCCTTTCATCTATCTTTATTCAGTAAATTACAGAGCAAAAGTAAACCAAGGATGACTTTTGCAGGAATGTTCCTAGAAAGAAATTTAGTACTCTTTATTCTGCTCTGGAACAGTTCGTCTTGTTTTTCACTTGTTAGTTCCTTACATTATACCACAAGAACCATGTTATTCATAGTCATTTTGCTATTAAAATAGATTCAGAAAGTATCTTGATACCTGCAAGATCAATTATTATGGCAGAGGAAAATCAATTGTTAACTCAGCTTTAGCACACTCAACTTTCTCATGCTTAGAAAATTGAATTTGACTACCAAAAAAAAAACTCTGAAAGAATGAGTCAAGGACATGTTTGGAATTTCACCAGTGTGGTTCTACTATACCTGGACAAGTGCATTTGAGCAGCTTTTTGAGCAAGAAGGGCTAAGGTGGATTGACACCACATGATTGATTTTATCTTGGCAGATATTTCTTACTTCGTGTTTGTTTCACTGCCAACATACACAGTTTTAAGGTTGTGATGTAGCCACTATACTTTTATCACATAATGTTCACCATGAGGTGAATTTCTAGAAAAAAAAATCTTGACAGACTACCCATTGGGTAGACTATCCTGGGCCTGTCCTTTAGTACCCCAGAAGTCTCTCAGGATTCTAGATGCATTCTTAACCTCTTCACTGTTTGACAAGGAAATTATTATTTTACTGACGTAAATCTTGCATCAACCAACACAAGCTGGTCTGGTTTGCCAATGTGAGTTGAATACCAGAAAACTTGTTGAGAACAACTTTAAAGGGACCATTAGGTATAGATCACCTTAATAAATACATGGACAAGAAGATAAACATGAGTTGTTATTTTACTTGAAGAAATCTAGAGATAAAAAAATACCTTTCTGTAAATTGAATTGTGAGTTTCTAATGATTCATTCTTCTGATTCGAGACATATCAGTTAATCACAGCTGGCCATTTTAAGTGTTAAGGTTAATGAAACAACAAAAGAAACTCTTCCATAATCTTCAAATTTAACAAATTAGTCTTAAGATGACATAAGTTTTATGGGATGGGATTGACATGTCTGCAGTGATTACATTGATTGGTTTTCCAGTGATGTAAAGCTGAATAAATATAGTAATCTATGGTTGTTGGTGTTCCTTGACTCATAATCACTCACAGATCCTCAATCTGCTTATGACACTGAAAATTACAGGGGTACAATAAAAAGGCTGCAAGCCAACTGTAACCTAGAGCTCATATGATAATGAATATACTGAAAGAGATCCTCACATACATAAAATCAAGGGCTGTGCATTATTGTAAAGCAAAACTGAACCACATTTACAGTGGTTAGCAAATTACTGATTGGTGGATGACAAAACATAGCTATTTTTGAAGGATGATTCTTTACACACAACCACTTCATACCATACATACATGAGGATGCTCATTTTAGACAACAAAACTAAACAGTTTTTCCTTGAATTATCAAATTTGTCCCTTTCAATAACTTGAGCATAAACAGAGGAAAACTTAAAAACAGGCCCATCAAACAATATGAATATTAGAATGGTAGCCAAAGACAAATGGCTTCATATGTAACAGAAAACTAAGTAAAGCATTTACTGTCTACTATTGGATTTCTGATCTGAAATTTTTTCTTTATATTTCCAGATGCCTGCACAACAACCCTCTGTGAAGACAACCTCTACATCCTTTCCAAAGATACCTCATCAGAGAACATACATATTTAAGAGTAGTAAAACTGTAGTAATTGTCAAACTTTTAAGGTGGTTGTCATTAGATGGTCATACATGAAAAAATTCTTAGCTCCAGCATACTGATGAATATCAAATGGATTAGGCGAAAAACATATGTTAGTAACAACCTGAGGGACATCGAGATGAGTTAGTTCTGGTGGGACCCCTTAACATTAAGGACGGTAAGGATGAGAGAGATTCCAAGGACGGTAGGGTTGAAAAAAATCCTAAGGGCCGTGGGAATGAAAATAGAAATGGAAAAGAGTTGGTGGGACCCCACAGACCAGGCAGGTAACCTGTAACCTAAAATTAATGAAGATGGAATACTGAATGTTGGGCACAGTTTTCGAAATACTGGCCATAAAGAAATTCCTGTTAGTTTATATATTGATATGAAAACGAGTTAATTTTATTTGCTTTGTGTATTCTTGATCCTTCAAAACCTTTGAAATGAGCATGGCTTATTCTAAATTAAGGTTAATACATGATGTGACCTACATTTCAAGCAGAATGATGCATGCAGAATCTTCACCCAAAATCATCAGTTACTTAAATCCTGCATTCATCCATCAGAGACAGACATATCTATAGTCATTTTGCAATTTGCTCTGGCTATCAAATGAGATACTTTAACCCTTTCACTACATTTCGTACATATATGGTCTCATCATTTCAATACACTATAGTTGGCACAAACAAGGATTCCCAATTTCAAATATGTCTTGCAAGGTTTTGGAATGTAAATATTGATGCTAACATTATCCACTACATCCCATAATGCCTTTTCATATAGTATATCGGTCATTTTTTCTTTCTATGTACGAACATTATTTTCTTCCACTGCTATAGTTGGACAGAAAAATCCAGATAATTTCATGGATTTGCTGGATATCTTCACTATACTGTAACAGTTCATGCAAAACACATATCCAGCTAAACTGATGTGTGTTACCTTGAATGCTGACATAAGACTACAAAGTTGGTGTAATAGAAGCAAGAACAATGCATCAATGTACCCAAACATCCAGGCATGCTGACAATGCTCACCCTTTAGCACCTTACAGCAGATATGTAAATGATTGCATCAGAGTTACATTTTTTGTAATTAGGAATTAGTACTCCCTTCACTGCCACAGTAAAAACATAAGAAATATATACATAGTTTTTCTGACTTCTAAAAATCCACCAAACAGGTGGTGAGTGCTGGATCATACACCTGCTGCAGTGAAAGGGTTAAGTTACCGTACCTCATATTTTTCATTTCATACTAATAACTCACCATAAGAAAATTGGTATAAGCTAAATAGGTGTATTCTCATCAAAAAAGGGTATTTAACCCTGCTTGTGTCTCAGAGTTTACTACTCTGTGTGGAGACATCTAGTATCCTGGGTGAAGATTCACTTAGACCAGACCAATGAAAGCATCTGAGTGCTGTATGCACCATGCCTCAAATATGAGGTTTTCACATCCAAGCCTTCTAACTACAGTACAAGAAAATTACTCATTTTTTTTATTCATACTAAACTGTAGATAGAAAAACAATACAAAACCTGGTATAATATTCTTTCATCCAATCATTACTGGCGGTTTGTCTCATTACGAGTGATGATAATCATTTCCTCTACGAAAGAAATATGTAATAATATCATAAAAACAGAATATTGAAAACTATGCTGAAAATTGTTGTGGAAGTCTTATTACTAGCAGTGTCTTAGTATTGCAACATTTATGATTAAATGGAGTGATCACTTTTCAAAGCTCAAATAATTGTCATGTCACTACTTTGCTTGTCTTTCCTATTAACCTGCATCAAAAAATAGAAAAATTCACATCTGGACAGCTTTTTCATACAAGCACATGGATTTGTAATCACAGTGCTTCATGGTTTGCAGGATCCAAATTACAAAAAAGAACATAAGTTCATGGGCTTGCACAGAGTTTCTCTGAAATCAGTGCAAGTAGTAGCTTTCTACACTGAGATATATCAACAGAAGATGCTTATTTGGTCTAAAAAGCATCAGGTAATCAATGTTATTATTATGTGCATATGAAGTCTAGTTTTTAAAATATCATGAATGAACCATTATCGTGCAGTCTTACATATGTTATTTGTTTGAAAGTTTGAGACAAAGATATTTGTATACAGTCATTTGAAAATTCCAGTTCAGTCATAAGTTTTTAAAGCACTGCCTTTGGTAGAGCTGCTGTAATGACAGTTCAATGGTGGAAATATGTACCAAATGATACAGATAACAGTCATTGTGAACCTTTGTGAGGAAGTAACCTAACATAGAGTCTGACTTATTCCCTTTCCTTACTTTCATCATCAATTACATCAAATCTTTTCCTGCATGGTCATCAATGATACAATTAAAGAGTGGGTGACATTAATGATCATGTTTAGAGCATTAATTTTTGGTAGGTTTTGTTGTTTACATCACAAATGATCAAGAGCTTGTTATCTCAATATAAGCTTGTACTTACTCCTGCACAAATCAGAGTACTTGATGCTATCAACATAAATCCCTGTCACCCCTCTCAGTACAAATATCACAGGTAAAGCAGAGTACATAAATTGCTCAGTACAAAATTAATGTCAAAATTTTTGTTGCACATGCATGCATGCCTTCTTTTGCAGAGAAAGACAACTGCATATTTATGAGTTAATAATACAACGTATGATTCTGTGGCAGATACATAGGAAACCTTTCTTAAGTGAAAATGAGATATACTGTACATACCATTATCTCAATGGTGAAACACTTGTTTAACAGTAAGAAATCAAGAAACCTGTTAAGTTATTCCAATGTGTGTTTCTAGTTTAATTAAGTTTTATCATCACTCATGATACCCATCTTGTAAATAAATACAGCTAATCAACACAATACAATTTTTTCTCAACATATACAGTCTAAAAGGGTGATTACTGCCCTTTTCACACTTGATGCAATGGTTCTGTATATGATACTGGAGCACTGATTTAAAAGTCAATTTTACATGTGTAAAAAAAGAATAGATACACCTACTCTATTTGAAAAGGGGCACAGTTAATGGTTTATATCTATCATAGCAAATTACTAAAGGAAAAACTGATTTATTAAGTAAAAAGAATCTCAAATAGCAAACAGTATTACCTGTTAAAAATCTCAAACTGGTAATACCTTCAGAAAATCAGTTATTTGCTGACAGCATCTCACCAAATTAGCTTTACTATCATGGAATGGCTACATCCAAACATCAGAAGCTAGTTTTACTGCAGCTAAAAAATAGATAATGTGTGAAAATGTCTTCCTTTTAGGAAATTTGAGACACTGAAAACATTGAAAAAGCATACCTAAATATTAATTCTATAATCTATGTAATGACAACAGTAAAATATGTAGCTAATTATTTCTTGAACACTTACAACTACAACATTAAAGTAGGTAACATTCAACAGGACAGTATCTGCTAAGCACAAGTTGGATGGCTTTTCTGGATGAGATGTGGGATCAACTAGAATTAAGAGGCTACAAAAAGTAGATTCACTGATAGGTCTGCTAAGAATCTTTTGAAGTGATCTGAGCTTCTGACAAATATGAATGCCTGGCACCTGCAACCCAATTTGGGCCCAAGTTCCCAAGGCCTAAATCACCCAACTATACAGTTCTCAGGTTAACTTTCTCTTTTATCAATGACAGGGAGCAAAAAATGCTCACCTTTCATTTAAACATTTTGATGTGGGCACCAGTAGTCATACTACTGCAACTTTTTTTTTTTCACTTTCTGAATTCTCAGTTATGAGCTAAAAAGAATCTTGACTGTTCAAGTGATAATCAATACAAATCTTTTTGATCTAAGAATGGATCAAAGAGAATTAGGCAGCAACCAAACACAGAGTTCTACAACTCAGATCAGCTGATTTGCATAAACGAACCACTTGGCTTATATCTGATATACATTCAGTGAATCAAATTTTGAAATTTAAATAACGTACCAGGGCAAATAATTGAGTTAGTTAACCTGATTTTAGATAGTCAGTATACTGGTATAATTTTGAGTATGGCCACACTATTTCAAAATACTTAATTTAAAATCAAAACAACTTGGCAAGAGCACCAGTCTTTCCTTCTTTAATTTCATCTTTAGGTGAATCAACCACTGGACAAAAAGTGTATAAATCTTTCAAACTTCAGATTTACATCCTTATACTAAATTAACACTACAGGACTGTTTTTAGTCCTTATGCAGTTGTGAGCAATACTAGTACACCTGCAAAAGCAGTTCTGGAGCAGATGAGAGGACCATAGCAGGTAGGGGAAATCTTTAAAAAATCCTCGATACAATGCTTTCCATTAGGGATAACTCCGATTTCATGTAAATTTCTAAGTGAAATTATAAATTCAATAAAGGGTACATATACTGTAACACTTGATTTTAAACTGTTGCTGTGTAGAAATTCACACATTTTCAGTTGAACATGAAATATTCATATAAAATGCAAGATACACAGTTGTGAATAAGTGTTACAAAATTATGCTTCACTAGAAGACCATCAATGTAATGCTTCTCCCCTATCACCACTCAGCCCTCTACGTACCCTTTGTATAGTGCTGCTGTCTGATAAAACGATACTGTGGAAAGGTCATTAAAAGTAAATGCTAAATCTAAGAAGCTATAAAAGCTGATCATTGACAAAAGATCAAGTACAGTACGTGAAGTTTTGAAAAATATATATATATATATATCATACCATAAACATTTTGTGTTTCATGTGAGCGTCATATTCATAATTAACTTGATACATGAACTTAGATATCAAAACCTTGATCTTTTATCACTAGCATTCAGCATAATTATTTTTCACTAATATAATTTTTCTAAATGACAATAATTAAAAATATATATGTATGTATGTTGAGCAATTCCTACTGTACCTTGTATAAAAAAAACTCTGATGAGAAAACTTTTGGGTATAGAATTTTAATGACCAGAGCAAACAGTTTCAAAATCAGACCTTAAAAACTAACATTTGAAAAAAATACTTTCACTGTATATTTACCATATGAATAATTCTGCCATCGAAAAGGCAGAAAACAGAGAGATAACACATCAATATTTCAGCTATAATTTCATCAAAATGTAAATTTATTGCAATCACTTCACGTATATCTTCCCAGTTGATACCACGAAAAATAATTAATAAAAACACAGGTATGGAAAAATTTGTGCAAACTTCAGAATACATGTATGGAAGGAAAATTACTCAAAGAACTGAAAGTATTTGTTGAAGACAGTACAGCACCTGTCAGAACAAGTAGAGGACTGAGTGCTTTAGCATTCATGCAGGGGTCTTGCATGGATGTGTTATGTTACCATGATTGTTCAATATTTACACTGATGGCACAGTGAGGGAGGTGACTGCTAAGAATATAAGGTTAGGATGTGAATCTGACTATATGGAATGGTAGAATGATAGTGA
>JAUUDZ010461006.1:0-12213 GCA_032361705.1 Panulirus versicolor | reverse complement strand
ACCACCACCATCACACACCCCATGTTCCACCACCACCATCACACACCCCATGTTCCACCACCACCATCACACACCCCATGTTCCACCACCACCATCACACACCCCATGTTCCACCACCACCATCACACACCCCTCCTACCCGAGACACAGACCCCTCCTCCCTCCTCCCCGGCTGAGACTGACTCTGATTGGTGACCCAGCAGAGGTCGCGCCACGCCCCTTGGCCGGGAGGAGGACGACCCGACCCTTCCCCGGCCGGCTGGTGGAGACCCACCGCCCGACGGGCCTCCTGACCTCCACCGTCGGCACCTTCGTCAACGACGGCACGACCTCAGAGTACGTGAACCTCGTGCACGGCACGCACGTGCGCGGACACTACACGCAAGTGACCTCCACCTCCTCGCGGGTGTTCTACGCCCTCCCGACCAGACTGTACACCGCCCAGCCGGAGGCTGTCGTATCATCGACCCTCCGGACGCACGTGTCTGACGCAGCCACCACGGTCCACACCACACGCTACTTACGCACGCATATTGACGGCACGTACGCCCAGCTGATCGAGACGGCTGTCCGTGTCCACACTGACGCCCCCGCCTCTCCCACAGCTCGCCTCAGCATCCCCGTCCAGGGCACCTTCTTCACAGAGACGTCCGGGGGACAGCACGCCCAGCTGCAGGTGAGTCTGGTCGACGACCCGACCAACCCGAAGCCCGTGGACGAGATCGTGACGCTGACGGGGACGCAGGGCCGGTTCATCAAGGACGGACCGACCGAGTCCACGACGTACAACGTCTTCACCGGCTCCTACGTCCGGGACCGCCGGACGTACCTCTTCTTCTTCGGGAACACGGCCCTCCCGGGGCGCCCGGAGGCCGTCGGCCCGGTGCAGGCCACTCAGAACCACGCTGAGGTGGTGGTCAAGAAGGGCGGGGACCAGTCCAGGATTCTGGTGGACATGGAGAAGGACCTGCAGGTGATAATGCCCTCCAAGACCCATAGCATCGACTCGACGGCTGCGCCCGACCTGCTCATGGGCGAGGGCATGGTCGACGGACGCCTCATGGGCGGGGTCTTCATCGAAGGGTCCGAAGGCTTCGACATGGAGGGTTCGCAGAGCCAGAGCGGCGAGACGAGCATGTTGACCATCACCATCGGGCGTCCGGTGGCCCACACCCGCACCGTGCAGCCGGTGGCCGTCAGGGACCCGGAGGAGGTCACGGTGCTCAGCATGGCCGACATGCACCGCCGCACGAACGACTTCGACAATGAGATCGACGTGTCGCTCATGCGGGCGCGCAAGGCCCGCGTGAACGATGGAGAGATCATCGCGGACCTCCGGCCCACCAGGGCCCTGGAGATCAACCTCCCCACCTACACCATAGGCCAGCAGAACGAGCCGCTGGAGCAAGTGGTGGCCATCAGCCGGAACATGGGCAAGTCGGTGGGCAAGTCGGTGGGGAGGAGCGTCAGCGAGAGGCACCGGGAGGCGAGCCAGCGGGACAACTCCGTCGCCGACATCCGGGCCAAGTACAACCTGGAGAGCGGGGGCGCCGACTCAGACCTGCCCACCGTGACGTACGTGGGCTTCGCTGAGTTCACCACCACCATCGCCAACACCGTCGTGGTCTTCACCCCGCGCACCGAGAGCCCGAGCAAGGTGCTCAAGCCTCAGGTGTCCAGGACCAAGCCTGCTGAACCCACCACCTCCACCACCACGTACAGCCCAACTTTCCCTTCCTCCCCGGCGGAGCCCACGGCCCTGGCACCTCGCCTCGCCCCCTCCCGCACTAACGAGGCGGTAGCGACCACAGAAACCTCGACCCAGACCCAGCCTCCTCGTCAGACCCAGACCCAGGCTCCTCGTCAGACCCAGACCGAGACCCAGGCTCCACGTCAGACCCAGACCCAGGCCGGGACTCCTCCCCTGAAAACGACAGCGAATGAATTCGTTCCTCAGCCGGCCATGGAGACCAGGATGGTCACGCAGACAGAGGGAACCTCCGTCAGAACAGCTGGCCAGGACGAGGAAGCCAGTGACCCTGAGGGACACATGTTCTCGACCATCTCGACTCAGAGGTTCAACACGGTCGACCTGTACCCGACCGGCCTCGTGTCGTCCATCGGCGGAACCATCGTACGCAACAGTATGACCACACTCCTGACGACCTACGTCTACGGCACCTACATCCAGGGCCAGTACGCGCAGATCGTCCAGAGCACCTCCAGTATTTTCTACCTCGTCTCCCGCTCGGCCTCCCCGGCGGTACAAGCGACTCCAACTCTGGCGCAGATCGCCCCGACCCTCAGCCCCGACGCCCCGGAGACCACGGTCGACCCGTATGACCTGTACGAGTACGAGTACGACGGGTTCACGACGGAGGATCAGCCCGAAGTCGTGGAGGAAGCCGTCGACAGTGCCCTGGGACGGTCTGTGGATTCCAACCCCGGTCAGCAGTTCATCGTGGACACCAAGGGCAGTAAAGACGGCGCTGCCGCCGCCGGTCAGGTCACGCCGAAGCCACCAGAGGACCTGCTAGACTCGGTGTCCGTCTACACGCACTACACCACCTACTTCAAGGACGGGAAGACGACTGTCTCGACCCGTCTGGAAACCTCGACTGTCTTCTTGCCTTTCCTCGCCGCCGAAGGACCGGCGACGGAAGCCTCGCCCACGCAGACGGAACCTGAACCGACCAGCGTCGCTCTGCCCTCGCCTCACCTCACTACCTACACCTACTACACGACCCTCTTCGTCGACGGCTCCTCCCAGATCTCCAGCCGGACAGAAGTGCACACAAAGCAAGTTGGGGACAGCGGCTCGAACCTCCTGCCTTCCTTCTTGACTCCCACCGTCTCTGTCACCGTCACCCCGACTGCCATCACCACTCCCTCTCCTCCACCTACTCTTCCTCCTCCTACATCTCCTCCTCCTCCTCCTCCTTCTCCTTCCCCGCCACCACCACCTCCTCCTCCTTCTCCGCCATCCACCACGCCCGACGCCCTTGAGGACGTGGAGGACACAACAACGCTGGACGACCTCACTGTGATCGAAGCCGTGGGTCTTGAGGACTACGACGACTACACCACCGAGTCTTTGACGGAGGCCTTCACCGAGTCCATGTCTGAGAGCATGTCCTCTGAGTCGCCCACGGACTCATCAGCCCAGGATGTGACGGAGGCCCCGGGACTCACCTTAGATTCCTCCCTCAACCCCGACGACGAGGTGAATGCCGTATTCTACCCCCGCACGTATTACACCACCTACACCTACTTCACCACCTACTACCGTTCGGGCACCTCGTCCATCGTCAGTAGCCTGGAGACCCTCACGAACGTGGTGACAGACCCTAGCGAGCAGGAGAAACACAAGACCCTGACCCCCGTCGTCCCCACCTACCCCATGACGTTCTACACCACCTTCACCTACTGGACCACCTTCTTCAAGGAGAACAGCACCATCTCCACCAGCACGGAGAAGACCTTCTCAGACATCGTCACGCCGACAGATCAGGTCGCCGTCCCCACGACCATCCCGGATGTCCCCGTCCCCTCCGTCGCCGACGCGTCCCCTACCGTCGCCGACGCGTCCCCCACCGTCGCCAACACGTTAGTGGCGTCGACGACCCCCGCCGTCACCACTTTCTACACCACCTACACCTACTACACCTCCACCTACCTGGGGGAGAGGACCATCGTCAACAGCCGTCTAGAGACGGTGACTAACACCATCTCCACCGTGGTGCCCAACACGGACCTACCCGCGGCCACCGATGCTGTGGTGCAGCCTATCGCCTTCACCAACACTGCGGAGGAACCGATCACCACTGAGACCACAGCATTTGGCTTTACAACCACTGAGAAGGAACCTTTTGGCTTTATCACCACTGAGAAGGAACCGTTTGGCTTTATCACCACTGAGAAAGAACCATTTGGCTTTATAACCACTGAGAAGGAACCTTTTGGCTTTATCACCACTGAGAAGGAACAGTTTGGCTTTATTACCACTGAGAAGGAACCATTTGGCTTTACAGACACTGAGAAGGAACCATTTGGCTTTACAGACACTGAGAAGGAACCATTTGGCTTCACAGCCACTGAGAAGGAACCATTTGGCTTCACAACCACTGAGAAGGAACCATTTGGCTTCACAACCACTGAGAAGGAACCATTTGGCTTCACAAATACTGAGAAGGAACCATTTGGCTTCACAGCCACTGAGGATGAACCATTTGGTTTTACAACCACTGACGAGCCATTTGGATTTACAACCACTGACGAGCCATTTGGATTTACAACCACTGACGAGCCATTTGGATTTACAACCACTGACGAGCTCTTTGGATTTACAACCAGCGAGAGTGAACCGTTTGGCTTCGCAGCCACCAGCCGACCGTTTGACGTCACAAGCACCGAAGACGATTCGGCTCTGACCATCGCCGAAGAACCATTTGGGTTCACAACGACCAAGGAGGCGCTAGAGGTGGAGAGGCCGTCGAAGACGACGAGGACCAAGTCCACCGGCCTCCTGTCGACCATCCGAGGCAGCACTGTGGTCGACGGGACGACCACGATCTTCTCGACCAACATCATCGGCACCGTGGTCGACGGGCTGTACGCCCAGATCCAGTCCACGACCAGCGTGGTCATCCGCCCGTCCTCCGACATCGCCGCCGCCGCGCCCTTCTTCTTCCTGACCTCGCCCACGACGGAGAGTTCGCCCACACTCCCCTTCTTCTTCCTGCCCACCACCAGCGAGGAGATAGCGCCCTCCCCAGCCACGCTTGAACCAGTCTTCCCTCTAGCGACCGAGAGCGACTTCGACGAGGCCCCCGTCACTCGGCCGGTGCTGAGCGCCACGCCGACCCTCGACTCCTCCTTCGTAGACCTGACGACGGACGCAACGCCCGTCGAGACAGCAACAGAAGCTCTCCCGGAGGAGGTTACGACAGAAGCGCCCGAGGAAAAGGCCTCCCTGCCCACAAAGACGAAGACTAAGCCAGACTTCCCGTCGACCAACCGAAATAAGTTCCCTCCGCGAGGCGGAGGAACCAGAAGGCGTCCGGATATACTGGCCTTCCTCAGGCGCACATCCGTGCGGCCACGCCCAGCCACCATCACAAGAGACGGTGTGACGCCGACGGTGACAGCCACTCCCGCTGCGGGCTCTGACGAGGGAGAAACCTCGGCAACCAATCGCCCCTTCCGGTTTGGTTTCATAAACACCCCAAGTGTTCGTTTGACGCCGACAAACTCCCCCGGCAGGTTCCGCTTCCAGAGCACTGGAGTCGCGCACCTTAGCGGCTCTTCACGGTCTGGAATATTTAGTCCGAAAAGCATTCGTCACAGCACGCCTGGATTCCGCTTTGGTTCCAGCACCCTCCAGAAATTCACCGGCAAGAGCAGTCCTGGAGGCTTTAGATTTGCTGGAACCCGCTCATCCGTCTTTCCAGGAAGCACCCGAAGTATCTCCCCGTCGTCTGTCTTTCCCACCTTAGCCACCACCGTCGCCCCAGTGTCCGACCTGCAGCCAATCCAGGAGGAGTCCGCGCCCGAGTCCTCGTCTGTCTCGAAGAACTCCGACGCAGGATTCCGGGCATTTAGTTTCCGGCCGCGGCAGCAGTCGGAATCCGCAAGAACTCGGTCATCCGTCCCCTTTGCCCTGCTGAACCGTCGGCCTGGAAGCCCCGTCCCCAGAGAACCATCCACCGCCAGTCGATTTACTCCTAAGGGGGCGCCTGAGACGCCGGAACCTTTGCTTAAAGAAAAGAAACCAGCCCCGAAAGAGACCACCCCCGCCCCAAGGAGTGGCTTCCGCATAAATCGAGTGAACTTAGAGGAACGCAGACGGAACTCCTTCCGCCAGAGGAGACCCGACCTGAGCAAGGTGTTCCGCCAGAGGAACACCCAGAAATCAGACCTGGAGAACGAAGCCACAGACATCGAGCCGGTCTTTGTTGAGGCCGGTGGTAGGTTCCTCACCCCAGAAGAGCTGGCTGAGATTCTCGCCGACGAGATCCATCCGGGAGAACCCCTGGAGAGGACGAAGCGTCAGGCGAGGGGAGGAGGGTTTGGCGAGCGAAGTCGGCGCGAGAGGGGCTCGCGAACCAGTCGATCCAGAGACTCGTTGCCGCTGCCGCCGCCGAAGTCTTCGTCAACCCCAAGATTCCTCGGAAGAGATACCCGAGCTCGGTCCAGAGGCGTGAGCAGACCTACTAGTAGCGCGAGCAGACCTAGTAGCAGACCCGGCACAAGCAGACCTGCGGCCGCATCGCCCGTCCGCGAAGATCGAGGTTCCCAGTTCACGCTCACAAACTCTCGGGGGAGGGGTCGAGGCACCCCACCGGTCACCCCCGCCAAGGAGGAGAAGCCAGCACCTCCTCCACCATCCAGGTCGGCCAGACGATCGACCAGCCGCACATCACTCCCGACCAGACCTCGCTCCTCCTCCAGAACTCGCGCCACCGTTCCTCTAGGAAACATCCGCGGCCGAGGATTCAGGAGACCCTCGACGGACAATAACTTCCGTGCCTCCAGCAAGTTTACCCCGAAGCGAACTTCGAGCAGCCCCATCAGGAGACCGCCGCCCGCCTCCAGAAACACCCGACAGCGACCGTCACTTCCCTCCCGCAATACTGGGAAACCGAACCCCATAGAGGAGTTCCGAAGCAGGCCCTCACCACCCATCACGACGGAGCCCCCAGCTATATTCCCCAGTGACGACGGAGGCTTCCTGATCCAGGACGAACTCACGGTGACGCGCGAGGCCCCCGTCAAGGCTACGATCCCCCTGGTGGAGGACGGCCAGACCATCCAGAAAGAGGTGATCACGGCCTCGCTGCAGACGGAGATCGTCCAGCCCGACCAGATAACCCAAACGGAGATCGACGGCACCATCAGGCTGCTCCTCAGCTCAGTGGACGGTGCCAACGACATCACCCACTACGTGGTCGACCCCGTGGAGACGACCTTCGTCACTTACACCCCGACCTTTATCGGAGGTCGCCGAACGTCTGCCTCCGTCGTCCTCCCCTCCACGGCCTTCAACGTCGTCTCCATAACCAAATCCAAGCCCGGTGGCGACCTACAGCAGCTGCTTCAACTGCTGATAACCCAGCAGCAGCAGCAGCAGCAGAACCCTCTCCTGGCGGCCCTGGGTCTGGGTCAACCGACGACCACCGAGGTGGTGCACACGCGCTCCTTCGTGACCACCGTCACCAACGTCGTGTCCACGGCCCTGCCCATCATCTTCCGGGGCAAGACCATCCAGACGACCATCGTCGAGTCGGAGGTGGAGGTGGTGACCGCCACTGAGTTGAGCACGGAGACCGTGATCACCCACGCCACCGTCGGGCCCCTGGGCAACCCCAACCCGCTGAACCAACTGCTTCCTCTCCTCCTGCAGGGACAGCTGCAGCAACAGTCACCCCAGATAAGACCGACGCGGGAACCGTCCATACAGGCTTCAAAGGTCGACCCGCAGCTGTTGGAGCACCTGAGGAAGCAGCAGAAGAGACCGTCGGCGAACCAGAGGAGACCCCGACCCGAGCCGGCGCCAACACCTTCCCCGGTCGAGACGTCGGTGGTCACCTTGTACGTGTCGGGGAGGCGACCTGGAGACTTCTCGACCATCCTCTCCACCGTCACCATCAGCGGTGACGCCACCCGCAGGAAGCGCGGCTCCCTCAACACCAAGGAGGCCGTACAGGCCACTGCCCTCCCGCACTACATCGAGACCGACAAGGGTGTCTTCCAGCTCCCCGACACGTACAATGAGGACGACATGGACTGGTTCATCATGTCCGCCATGAACGAGGTGGACACCAATGATATCAGTAAACTGACGCCTGGCATAGACTCCGTACTGGGCGACCTGACCGCGTACTTCGACCAGGCGCCGGAGACTCTCCTGAACGGAAGCCACACCTTCACTGCCGATCCTTTTTTATGGGAAGGCCCCGCTGAGCTGGCCCCGCTCAAGCGGAATGTTCGCAGCGCACAGAGGGGCACAACTGGGATCCCGGAAGGTCGCAAGATCCAAGATGGCACAGCCCAGCAGATCGTCGACCACGTCAAGCTTCAGGTACCCACAACCTACTACACGACCTTCACCTACTACACGACCCTCGTTAACGACCTGGGCAGCCAGTTCGTCCGGAGTTCCGAGGAGACCGTGACTCACGTGACCACGCCGGGAGGTAGCGCCTTGGACGACCTGACCAAGACCAGCCATGGATCTGTCGCCTCCACCGCGGTTCCCATCCAGGCGAAGTTCACCCTGGACGATGCGATTGTGCCAGGGAAGCCGCGTCCTGTCCCTGACCCGATCTTCCCAGAGCCTCCGCCACCATTTGGTCCCGTCATCCACCACTTCGTGCCCGAGCATCCCTCCCGGCCGGTACCCGAGCTCTTCACCCCAGAGGATCCTGGCGAACGCACGGAGACGTTGTCCTCGCTGGACGGGTTCGTCCAGCCGATCTCTGACCCCGACGCTCTCCAGCAAGGAGGGCCAGCAGGACCTAGGGTCCCCCAGCCGGGGCGGGGACACGCCTCCCCCCAGCTTATAATCCAATCTAGCCCGGGGGAGACTCGCCGTAAGACGGGCACGGAGGCACAACAGAAGCCCCGTCGCGTCGTCCTGGCCCGCAGGCGCCCTGTCCCGCAGCAGGTGACCGGGAACCGAGTACGGGTGGTGGTCACACGACGCCGTCCCATGGACGAGACGCGGACGGCCTTGCCCTTCGACGACGAACCACCTCTTGACGCTGCTGCCGCACCGTCAGTAGAAAGCGAGTTCCGCATCGATGGCCTGCAGGAGTTTGGTCTTCGTAAGACGGAGAAGGATCCACCTGCCGATACGGCGGGGGCCACGCATGAGATCGTGGAGACAGAAGAGCAGGACACGGAGGAGGAGGTAGCAGGGAGGCCGGGCGCCCTCCAGCGCGTCCGCGTCACCCTCACCAACCGGCGGCAGGTCCAGCTGACGGAACCCATCCAGGACGACAAGACCACGACGCTGGGCGGCGGACGACGTCGCGTCGTTGTGACCCGACACCTACCCCGACCCACGGTGCTCGCCAGCCCGGTGAAGCCCGTGTTGGCCACGATCAGCACCTACTACACAGTCTTCTCCTACCTGTACACCTTGTACGAGAGCGCCTCTCTCTACTCCGTCTCCACCAGGGAGCTGACGGTTTCCAACGAGGTGGAGCCGACTGTCGTGTCCCTCCTGCCGACCCTCCAGGCTGGAACGACTGCCGGCGGCTTTTACACACTTCAGTCCGGGAGAGGCACGTCGACCCTGGGCGAACGCGTCATTAACTCCTTCACCACTCAGATATTCCTCGCCTCTGCCACCCTCGTCAACCTGACGCCGGAGGAGTTGCAACGCGGTATGGAGGCGGTGCAACGGACGACGGCGACGCCAGAGAAGAGCGACGCACATCTTTCCCAGAGGCGCCCCATCACCACCTCACTCCAGTCTTCCCTGGTGGAAGAGGGTTCCGTGTTGCCTACAGACACGCCCTTCCTGACCACCAGCAGCTTCAGGGCCACTCAGGCACGGGGCCAGACGACCGCGATCCGCCAGAGACAAAGGGAGGGCTCCGTGCCCTTAGCGTTAGACGAAGTTACCACAGCCACGGCCGAGAGGCCGCAGCCCTCGAGAGCTGGTGTGAGGAACCGCGGGCGAGGCACCGTCAGGTTCACTGATCCGCGAGGTAGAGTCCGCGTCACAGTTACGAGACGACGGCCCATCGCTCCAGCCACTCCTGACCCAGCCGTCGCGCTGACCACTGAGGCTCACGACGACTTCCTGTCGTCTGAAGCTCCCCTGAGGCCCCAGGAACACTTCCCGCCCGAGGACGCCACCACAGAACCTGGAATTCTGGAAGATGAAGTTTCTCCCGAGTCTCCCGACCTACAGGAGAAGCCGACCACAGCACCGCCGTCCCGTTTCTCTCGTCCGGGCGGCTCCCGGCGACGTCCGACCTCACAGTCTACACGCCCATCCCCGGAGGACAGGTTCGAACCACGCCTGCCACCGAGTGAGGACCCCACTCCACGCCGACCATCAGCTGAGGGCGCCACTCCACGCCGACCATCAGCTGAGGACGCCACTCCACGCCGACCATCAGCTGAGGACGCCACTCCACGCCGACCATCAGCTGAGGACGCCGCTCCACGCCGACCATCCGCTGAGGACGCCACTCCACGCCAACCATCAGCTGAGGATGCCTCCACACCGCGCCTGCCAGCAGGCAAGGACGGCCCACCATTGACAGAAGGCACGTTACTGGAGGAGGAAGAGGTGACAGAAGCACCACAATCTACACCTAAACCAACCCCGACGCCAACGCAGCCCACACGACCTCCGAGAAAGACTCTTCGTCGGGATGACATCCCCATCATCCGTCGACCAGGATCTGACCGTGGTCGACCCTTCGTCAGGCAACAGGGGCTCGACCTGGTCACTCCTGCCGCCGGGAAGAGCCACAGGTTCACGCCCGCTCCAGAACCCGAAGTCGAAGTCACCGAGCCTCGCCAGAGAGTAACCCCTGCATCAGGACCCGAGGGCGAGGTCACCGAACCTCCGCCTGCAGGTGGTGAGAAGGAACCCGACCCTGTCGAGGAGGTGAACCTCTATGATGACTATTACTACGACGAAGAATATTACTATTATGACGAGGAATACCCGGAGTCCTCACCAGCTGACGAGGCCCTTGAAGAAGACACGAAGCCCCCTGAAGCAGTCGAAGAACACTCCCAGCCTCCCGCCGAAGGCGAGACAACCACCGAGTCTTCTTCTCCCACTGTCACGAGACCAAAGCCGAAGGTTGTGAGGCCCACGCAGTCCGAGGTCACCTCCAGCTCCTTCGACATAACCGAAGCTCGGAAACGCGAGCGGACGCCCACTCGATTCGTCACGCCCACGAGAACGCGAACGCCAAGCACCCGCCAGCGAACCCGTCCTCCTGTCGAACCCCCGACCGCCACGACCACCTCCTCCAGAGCTTCTAATGAAGTGTACACGACCTACGCCACCACGACCCTCCTGCCCATCCTGGGCGGCGAGCGCTCCATCACCCTTACCATCTTAACCTCCTCCCTTACCACCCTGGCCAAGGAGGAGCCCCGCCCAGCCACCGTGACTCCCGAGCCGTTTGATCCGGCCACCACGGAGGCGGCCACGCCTTCCGTCTCTGCCCCTCCGCCTTCTCTAGCACCTTCCTCTCCTCCTGTGGTTGACGGCCAGCTAGGCTCGGCGACCCACGCCCTACCTGACGAAGTAGAGGTCACCCCAACCACCACTTCTCCTGCCGCTCGAGATACAAGCACTCGCACCTTCTTCACAGAGCCAGAGACCTCTGGGGGTAAGTTGCATGCATCTGGTCGAATATTCTGCCGTAGCTGCTTGTGCTGTTACTGAACCAACCCACCACCACCCCCACCAACACCCACTCACCTTTATTACTGCCAACCCGCACGTCATCTCAACACTTTCGGATCCCTGGCCAACCCCGGAACATGATGAGAGTAAATGTGGGTGGTTTAGACACCATTGGTCTCCGTACGTCCACAGCCTGGGAGAAGACAGTGTTGAGATCGACGTTAGGGTCGTCCTGTGAAACAGTCCACATTAACTGCTATCTGTAGCGCCCCGCCCCGCCCGGTGGCTCCACCAGGGGTGGTGGCTTCCCTTCCCGCGCCTGGGGGGGAGGATTCGCTCCGACCTCCCCCAGGCGCAGCACTTGTGACCTCTTTCCTCTGTGGGAACACCTGGGGAAAGATGTAGCCATCGCATTTCACACTCGGGGGTTCATACACTGGAGGCCACGCCCCGCTCTGGCTGCTCCTATCATGAAGAGAGTTGGACACTGATTAACAAATAAAGATTAACAGATAAAGAACATGATTAACGGGAAGTATCAATAAGTAGTGATTAATGATTAGTTGACTGATTTCTCGAGTGCTTAGCAATAACCTGACATTGCTTCTCCAACTCTCTCCCCTCCTCCATAGTGCCATACGAGGGTCTTCAGTGTACGGCCCATGTGTGTGTGTGTGTGTGTGTGTGTGTACATATATTGTGTTTACTAAACAAAGATATGTCCCCTTGCTTGACCTTCACTGTCCTGTTCTTAACAAACTGACAATGTCCTGTTCGTCAGCCCTTAACGGTCTGTTGCCCTTATTAATATACATTTGTTGGATATA
>JAUUDZ010461005.1:0-23460 GCA_032361705.1 Panulirus versicolor | reverse complement strand
GCAAAGAAAGAGTAGATGAAGATTTTGGAAGAAAGTTGAGTGAAAAGTTTAGGGAAAATAAGAAATTGTACTGGAAGTAAGTGAAAATGTAAAGAGGTGGGTGTAAGAGTGGAAATGTTAATAGAAGTAAAGAAGGGGAGTTGCTGAATCAAAAGGAAGAAGTGAAAGAAAAATAGAAAGGGTATTTTGAAGAACTGATGAATGTAGAAGCTGAGGCAGCAATTAGTAAATACATGAGTATGAGGATGGAAGAAAAAGTGTACAAGTGCAAGGGACTGTAGCAAGAAGATAGGAACAAAGGCTTAAGATAGGAAAGACACCTGGAGTGAATGGGATTATGGCTGAAATATTGAAGTATGGAGGAGAAAGTGTGATAGAGTGGATGCATTTGATACATAATTTGGCATGGAAACAGGAGGTCATGCCTCAGGATTGGGTGAAAGCTATTATTTTTCCTTTACTCAAAGGAAAAGGTGCTAAGGATGTACGTAGCATTTATAGAGGAAGAAGTCTGTTAAGTAGACCAGGAAAAGTGCATGTAAGAGCGTTTATTGACAAAGTGATGGAAGTGACTGAAAGCAAAATAAGTGAAGAGCAAGGAGGTTTATGGGAAGGTATGGGATGCATGGATCAGATTTTTGTGAAAATTACCACAGAAAAGTAGTAAAAAGTATGAAATTGTATGCAGTTTTAATGGATTTGGAGAGAGCATTTGACAGAGTTGAGTGAAATGCCTTGTGGGATGTGTTCAGGATGTATAGGGAAGGGGGACAACTGCTGGATGGTATGAAAACCTTTTATAAAGTAGCATATGCATGTGTAAGAGTGGATGGAGGGTTAAGCAAAAGTTGCAGTATATATGTGGGTGTGAGACAGGGCTGTTTGATATCACTGTGGCTTTTCAACATATATACATGGATGAAGTAATAAGAGAGGTCAAAGCAAAACTAGGAGAAAGGGGTGCAGAGGTGGAGTGTGGCAGTGATGTAATTCAGCTAATGACAAGCCTGTTTGCGGATGATACTGTGTTGTATGCTAAGAGTGAAGTGGAGTTGCAGAAGGTTGTGTTTTATGATGTGTGTAAGTATAGGCAATTGAAGGTAAATGCAAGTAAAAGTAAATAATTGTGTTTGAAAGAAAACAGAGTGAAACTATAGAGTTGTAAAACCCTTTAGAGTGAAAGAAGAAAGTGTACTAAACCATTTTATAGATATGGGAGAGACAGATTGGAAGAGATGAGAGAATTAAGTACTTAGGAGCTGTCTTAGGTAAGCATGGTGATATGGAAGGAGACATAAGGGAGAGAGCATTACAGGGTAGAAGAGTCGTTGGGTCCCTTAATGAAATGATAAAGGGTAGAGTTGTTAGTATGGAAGTGAAAAAGGATTAAGGGGCAGCATAGTCTTCCTGACCCTGACCTATGCAACTAGAAACATGGATATGGAATGAGTCCCAGAGGTCAAGATTTCCGGCTGTGGAAATGAGTTATTTGAGAGGAGCATGATATATGATTACAAGGAATGAAGAAAAAAATGAAGGAGTAAGAGATGTGATATGATGGGGAATGCAAAGGGAATGATTTGTGGTGTGTTAAGAGTGGATGAAACATAATACTTTACAGTGGTTTGGGCATGTGAAAAGAATGCAAGATGGGAAGTTTACAAGGAGAGGGTATGATAGTACAATTAAAGGGGTTGGTGTTTGAGAAAGACCAACTGTGACATGGGGAAATAGTGGAAGAATACTGGAGGAGAGAAATGCTGGAAGAATGCATGGAATGTGTGTGCAAGGGATGCTTATTCTGACTCTGTCTAAAAACTCAGATTTTCCCCTCTGCTTGGAAACATGCCTTGGTACAGGAGACCACTTTAACCATCCAACTATCACCCCACATTTCTCATTTCTGCTATCTCGAGAGTCTTTGAAACTCTCTTAAACTCAGTCTCTCAAACTTTTACAATCCCATTCACTTCTTTCAAATTTTATTCATATTCACTCTTAGCTTTCTCCTCTCACACACTCTTCCAAACTCAGTCACCAACTTCTGCAATTTCCCATTAAAATCAGCCACCAGTGCTGTATCATCAGCAAACAATAACTGACTCCCTTCCCAGGCCCTCTCATCCCCCAACAGACTACATACTCATGCCTCTCTCCAAATCTCTTGCTTGCATTTACCTCCCTAACCACCCCATCCATAGACAAATTAAACAACCTTGGTGACATCATACACCCTTCCTGCAAACCAACCTTAACTGAGAACCAATTACTCTCCTCTCCTCCTACTCGTACACATGCCCTACATGCTTGATAAAAACTTCTCTGCTTCTAGCTGCTTCCTTCCCACACCATATATTCTTAAGACCTTCAAAAGAACATCTCTATCATCCCTATCATCTGCTTTCTCCAGATCCATAAATGCCACATGCAAATCCATGTTTGTCTAAGTATTTCACTCAGACATTCTTCAAAGCAAACACCTGATCCACACTTCCTCTACCACTTTTGAAACCACATTGCTCCTCCTCAATCTGATCCTCTGTATATGCCTTCACCCTCTCATTCAATGCCCCCCCATTGAAAAATATGTCTGTGATATTCATTTGTAAGAAAGTACCCAAAATGTAATGTACTTTCTCCTGTGTTGGTATGATAATGTGTTATGTGAACAGGGAAGGTCTATGCTGGTGGCATGAGTGCTCCTTATCTTTGTAACTATATGATGATTATGGTTTTCCCCAGGTGTAAAGTGCTTTATATACACCTAATCACTATACACAGGTTATTATTTCCTTTCAAGGCCTAATTTCACCTTATGCAAATGTCCCTTAATTTATATATTTTTACATATACTGTACATGTTATTAATACAGTCTTATGTAATACACACAGACAGAATTTTGTAAACATGAAGAAATGAAGAAAAGCTATTTGTACCGAAAATAACAACAATCATAGCTTAGAAATAGTTTTTCTATTTACAGCTGACTACAATAGTGAGCACCGACATGTCACTTCTTACCCATTTGACATGTATATATATATATACTCTCTTTGATATCTTGTGGATGTCTCAGAAGGATGATAACTTTTCCAGCCATGGAAGTATTTTGGTAGGACTCCTGTCAATAATTGGAGAAGCAAACATTGATGGAATCTTAAACAGAGATGGGAAGCTTTAATTTGTTATGAGAGAATGGGAGCACGGCTATAACATTTGCCACAAGACAAAAGTGGTATAGGTTTAAAGGTTAAGCCTAAGAATAGCTAGATCTGACAAGTGTTGTGCCACAGGTCTTGAGACTATTTTTTTCTCATATATTTACTTTTTTTTTTTTCCAAAAGAAGGAACAGGGAAGGAGGCCAGGTGAGGATATTCCCTCAAAGGCCCAGTCCTCTGTTCTTAACGCTACCTCGCTAACGTGGGAAATGGCAAATAGTATGAAAAGAAAATGAAAAAGTTGATAATGGATAGGATCAAAATACCTAGACGATACTAAGCTGGAAAGTAAATCTTTAACAGAACTTGAATGTCTGCATCTTCAGACTGACACAGACAAAGTGACGGACCAGGCTCAGAGGTGGCAAATCAATTTCATTATTGATATATGCAAAGTCTTACACATCAGTAGTAAAATCAAGAAGATAAGCTTCAGTATGAATTCTGTTGAACTCCAAAAGGTGAATGAAGAAAAAAATGTAGCTATAATAATCTCCTATAACTTATAGACACGTTAGCAGTGTCTAGAAGCAGTAAAAAGGCAAAAAAATATTTTAGGATTCGTAGATTAGGGCATTTGAATTTAAGACAAAAAATTAATCCTCACTCTTTACTATTTGTTTATAAGTAAAGAGGTGGTTTAGCACAGGTATTCATAATTATTAATGACTTTAATAATATGAGATAAAGAAGCTTCTTAAGCTTAGATTTCTTTCATTTCTTTCATAGCATTGGATATGAACTTGAAAGTAAATATTGTACTTCAAATGGAGCAAAGGGCATTATCTTCAACAGGATTGTTAGTGTATGGAAGGACTTACTTTTAAAACAGTTAAAAGCAGAACCATAGATACATTCAAGAACAGGCTTGGCAAATACATCCACAACTGACATATATTTGCACCTCCTTACTTGCATATAAAGTTTAAAGGTGTTTCTTTTTAAGTTAAGTATATGTTTTTCTTCTCTCACCTCACTATTTGCTGAGTTGTCATTCTCTTCCTCATCACAAAGAACCTCAAACAGCCCCCAACAGTGGCCTTTTACTTTTTGAATTCCTGCATATGCCATGGACTTAGATAGGAATGTTTGGACTCATATTACCTTTTCCCACTAATGGAGACCTTTGATATGATTCTCAAACTGACTGGTTTTTAAGGTTGAGTGATGAGAGTAGTCCTGAAGTAGGTAAAACAACCACTACAGACATACTAAATCCTTCCCAAGATTCCTCGGAATCCTATAAAATTCATCATGGTCTGGGAGGGAGTCGTCATCAAAATCTAGTTTTTGGACTCGAAACATTTGGGTTTTCTCAAAGGGATACATACAGAGTAGGGGACACTTTGCAGGTAATCTTTTACATAATTTTCACCCTTCCACTCAGACAAAGTACTAGTCAACTTGGAAATCTTCTCAGGCCTTTCATATGACAAGAATAAAACCAGTTCCACTATTGTTTCATATAAAAGGAATTCTATGGGAGCCTATAGCTTTAGGACACAATGTTAGTATTTCTAGTCCTTTGTGAAGTACTCTTTTCACAAAGAAACTTTAGTTCCTTCATATCATTCTAAATGGAAAAAAGAAAAGACCTGGATTCTTTTTGTCATTTACCCTGACAAGCATATGTCTCTGCACTATCAGTTTGTGAAAAAAAAAGTTCCTTATAGCTTTGGGATCAGGAAGAAGTATTGATAATATCATGCATATTCTAGGCTTAACAATCTACAAAAGTTTGAAGAACATCTTTTATGGGTAAAGACTAGTCCAAACCTAAAATCTTTTTCCCAAAGTGATATGGATGACTTTAGGAATACATTTATTTTGATACAGTGCAGAAAGACGTCTGCCTTGACTTTCTCATAAAACCTCTCACTGGAAGAGATTAGCAGAAGAGGTATTTGCCATTCAACAAACAACATCTTATCAATGCTTGTTTTGCTCTGTATGACTTTCTGTTGCTCTGAGTATGCCATAGAGGAGGATTTTCTAGACTTGGTTTTGTTGTCATTAGGATAGCTCCTTTCTTTAGTTTTGCTTTGGTATTTCTTAAAGTCCCTCCTCTTTCATATGGTATCCTCTCAAAGGCATTAATGGTCTTCTGTAGATGAGAAATTGTAAGCAGAGCCCCATAAGCATCCATTTACTTTCTTTCCTTCTTTCTGTTCTTTTATTTCTGGAAACACATTCCTTGACTCTTGACAGTAAGTCCTGAGGACACAGGCATCAGAACTCAGTAAATAAAAGAGGATGGCTGGTTGAATGGCATAACCTTCTCACTCATTCTGTGACATTATGGACTTAGGCAGGCTGCTTTAGGATCTTGCAGTCATGTGAATGAGCACCTTTTGGCATTATCTGTTTTATGATGGTCATAAGGGATAAATTCTCATAGATATATCTCATTTTGGGATGTAAACAAATATCTAAACCCCTCACCAGTAAAGCTTTTTTCACAACCGCTCATAGGGTTCTAACTGTAGTAAGGAAATGGGTTTTCACCCTTCGAGAAAATCTACATTTTCTTTTGTGTATAAGCTTTCAACATTGATAAATGGTGTTAACTGATACATCTCATCTTTTTTTTAAATGTTAGGGCCATTTGTATACCATATAACAGATTCTTTTATCAATCATTTTGTGAAAGGTTGATAATGATTTGAACTAACTTATTTTTTCCATTGCAGACAGATTCAGAGATAAACAATCCATATATTACGGAAGTTTGTCCACATGGATATGTGTTTAAGATCCTTAACTCCCAGGACTCTCAGAATGAGAAAATTGTTGTTGCACAGAATCAAATGATGCTCTTTCTTCATTCCCGTGGCTTCAATGTACCTAAGCCTGAGAGAAACGTACATGGAACTCACTGGATACTTCAGAAAATCAATATTTCTACCAATGGTTTTGTCGAGAATAATGGTAAGAACAATCATTATTCTGCACTTCATTTCTAGCATAAATTTTGTTTGCTTTTGTATCTTCATACTTATCCAAATGGAGTTAGTTATTCATGATTTATAATTATTCCTTTTCAGTACATGTTAACAGTGAACATTTTAAGGCTATGATTATTTAGTGACAGCTATAACTAATCAGGACTTATCAGGCTTCTTATATCTGTTTGGATTTTTCCAGTGATAGAGTTCAAACAGCTAACTCAGAGAAACAAAATAGGTACATGTAGACAGTGTTAAATCTGGCAGCCCTAGATATGATTCTTCCAGAAATCTACTATTTTGGTGAACTCTCCATTAATTTGGAGAAACTCCTTATACTGTTCTCAGAATTTTTATGGTTACTAATGCTCACTGCAGGCTTCAAATTGCTGAAAACTATTTCAAAAGTAATTTTAGAAATCACTGTACATATTGGTAATCAAAAATAAGAAATTCGCTTAAAATTTGTCTTATATGCTTCAGATTGATTACCTGCATAGTCACTTTGGTTGGGAAGCATGGCAAGTTGATGCAGAAATTGCAATTTCACTTCAAAAAAGCCTTTGGTTGTGCAGGCCTCTTTGAGTTAAACATACTAACAGACATTTGGCTGGAAGGGCCAAGAGTAAGCATACTTCCCAAAGTATTGTGAAGGAGATGGAATTACTAAGGGAAAAAGAAGCCTCAGGAGAGAGGTTGATTGATGGGTCAAAAAAGTATAGACTCTGCTTTGCAGCAAGAAGCACAATGCTCCCTTTGTCTTTGCTGACTAGTATGATTTTTTCTGCTAAGAGGTAAGGATTGACCACTCAGGATGGAGGAGGGCAGTGTTGGTTCACTGGACAGGATGCCTTATGTTGTGCTGAATGCATAACAGAGGTTATATTGGCTAGGATGGAGTCCGCCATCCCATCGTCTATTAAATCTTTCTTCCCTTAAATCATGGTTGGATAACTTCTGTTCTTGTGCCTGTCACTTCAGGAATGGAGTGTACTAGGTAATGAAGCTTTTCCCTTTCCCAGAAACCCACATTTTTTTAATTTCTGCAAAGAATCATTGCAAATGTGTTCTTGCTAGAGTCAAGCACACCATAAAAGGAAAATGTGATGATGTGACTTTTCTATTGATAAATGTTTTTGTTCCATAACCAAAAACATCTCCAATATCTTCTGTATTTCATCCTTTCCACATCTCTTATAACTTAATCAAACTGTCAATCACTAACTTTTCAACTGATAAAGCCACTCTTTTTGATGTCTTATATTCCTTTAATTTTATTCTTGATGGCTCTTCTCATCTACCACCCCTATCTCCTCCCAAAGAACATTTGCATTCTCCAACATTGTCTTTGTGCAGGATTTTTGAGTACTCACCTAGTTCCAGGTGAACAAGGTATATGGTTCAGATGACTTACCTTGATTCCTAGAGGACTGTACCATTGAACGAGCTCTGATCCTTGGTCACTGCAACAAATATACAATGATAACAATGAAGGAACAATCAGGATGATACAGGAAGCAGTGAGACATTCACCTTTTAGAAATGGTAAACTACTGATAATGGGGAATTTCAGTCATAAAGATAAAGAGAGAGGGAATTTGGATTCTCATGGTGATAGTGAGTCATGGATACACAAGTGTTTAGAGTGTATGTAGGAAAATGTCTTTCACCAGTGTGCCATGTAGTATGCTAGGATGAGAGGGAGGGACTGATACACCATCATTACTAGACCTCATCTTCACTCATGCTAGCATGGATATTAAGAACATTATGTACAAAACAACAGGTTTGAATATGTGGTAAAAGAGGACATAAAAAGAGCAGAGGTGAAGGAAAAAATAGAGGAGATATAATTGTGGAAACTACACAGACCTCAATAATTCTTTGGTAAGGTAAATTGGAAAATGGAATTCAGTAGCCAGGAACCACGGTGTTGTATTGAGAGGCTCTGTGAAGTTTATAGTGAGGAAGAAGATGCATGGGTAAGAAAGAGGAAGGAAGGATTTAATAAAACATATCGTAAAGCAAAGGAGCTTTAAGAGGCACAGTGGTGAAAATATAGACAGCACTCTACTTAGCTATCATTAACAAGGTACAATAGAACACAAAATGAGTATAGCAGGATAAGAAATAAAAAACAAAGAAACTTTGAAAAGAATATTGTGGACAAGCCAGCTGGAAATCCAATACTATTCCATAAATTTATTAGGAGCCAGCTGTCACTTAAGAAGAAGCTAATCAGGTTAAGGGATTTAGAGGGAATTATCACTGAGAGTGATTTAATGGTATGCAAGGAACTGATCAGCAAATTCAAAAGTATTTTCACAGCAGAAGATGCTATAGCTTTGGCACCAGTGGGGTAGAATTTAAATCATCAGGAAATCTTGAAAAGATATTAAAAGAATATTAAAAGGACTTGACCGATACAAGGCTCAAGGTTGAGATGAGATTTCATCATATGTGCTAAAGAGGTGTGCAGATACGTTTGATAGACCAGTTGAATTACTATTCAAGATGTCACTGGAGAGAGGTATAGTGCCAAGGTAATGGAAAAGGGCAAATGTCATGCCTAAATTCAAGAGAGGAGACAGAACAGGCACTGAACCATAGACCAGTCTCACTAACTAGGTGTGTAAGGTTCTGGAAAAGATTAGTGGAAAACATGTGGATGTCTTTCTGTGAAGGAGAAATTTTCTGAGAGGCAGTATGGAGCAGTTAAAAAATGAATTGAATAAAAGAAATTGGAAATGGTGTAGAAATATATTCATCAGAGATCATTATAAGCTGAGATTGGGAAGTATACACTGATGAAGATGAGGATGAATTAAACATGCCAACCAATGATTGGGTGATGGATTCACCTAGCTATGTGAGAAGGAGCTGTTGATGGGATGTCACATTGGCAAATTAATAAACACATGGTAAGGTGTAATGTCCAGTGTGACATGATTGTCATTAGGAGATGTGGTTGATCGTATGGAAAATGATGATGTAATATAAAATTTGGACTTACACAAGAATTTGTGGAGTTGAACAAAGGTGTGTTGAAGAGATATGAACATGGATAATGGAACAATAAAGAAATTGTAACTGAGAAAAGAAGGAAGGAAAGGATAAGAGAAAAGGATAAGTCAGTATGTTGGAAATTTGTGCCAACTTACTGTTTCTAGTGTTATTTGATGAGAGGAATATCCAGAGGATTTTAAGTTTTCATGTAGGTCACCCACCTCAAATTAAGGGAGAATCTTGATGAGTTTATTTCCTTCATTGCTATAAATATTAAACTAACTTTATTATTATAGGTATTGCATTTATGGATCTGGACAGGGCATATGATGGGGTTGACATAGATGCTTTGTGGAAGGTATGAAGAGTATATGGTGTGGGAGGCAAGTTGCTAGAAGCAGTGAAAGGTTTTTACCAAAGATGTAAGGCATGTGTAAGAGTAAGAAGTGAGGAAAGTGATTGGTTCCCAGTGAATGTCAGTTTGCGGCAGGGGTGCGTGATGTTTCCATGGCTATTTAATTTGTTTATGGATGAGGTGGTTAGGGAGGTCAATGCAAGAGTTTTGGAGAGAGGGGCAAGAACGTAGTCTGTCGTGGATGAGAAGGCTTGGGAAATGAGTCAGTTGTTGTTCACTGATGATACAGTGCTTGTGGCTGATTCAGGTGAGAAACTGCAGAAGCTGGTGACTGAGTTTGGTAAAGTGTGCGAAAGAAGAAAGAAGAAAGTAAATGTGAATAAGAGCAAGGTTATTAGATTCAGTGGGGTTGAGGGACAATTTAATTGGGAGGTGTTATTGAATGGAGAAAAACTGGAGGAAGTGAAGTGTTTGATATCTGCAAGTGGACTTTGCAGCAGATGGAACCATGGAAGTGGAAGTGAATCACAGAGTGGGGGACCTCATTGGAGGGGGAGATGCTATTTCATGTGTGGTGGGGTGGCGATGGGAATGGCTGAAGGCAGCAAGTATGAATATGTACATGTGTATATATGTATATGTCTGTATATGGATATGTATGTATACACTGAAATGCATATGTATGTATATGTGGGTGTATGGGCATTTATGTATTTATATGTGTATTTGGGTGGTTGGACCATTCTTCGTCTCTTTCCTTGTGCTACCTTGCTGATGCAGGAAACAGTGCTTAAGTATAATAAAATGGATATGAATATGTTATTGTAAGAATCTTACATTGGACTGATATTACTAAAATTCCCAAATCCATATTTATCAGATGTACTTTTAAGTAAATTACTCTAATTCCAGTTGATGAACAACAGTCTGTGGAGTACATAGTGAGGTTGCTTACATTTATTCCTGGAAAGACCCTCTATCAAATCACAGGTACTGCTGAACTCTATTTTGAGACTGGTGTGTACACTGCAAAGATAGATAATGCTCTAAAGGTAAGGATTTAAGTCATGTGTTGCTAACAAATGTGTTTAGGGAACAATTTAGTAAATTGGTTTTAGTTACTCATAGTTTCCTCTGTACATATAGTTCATTTCCAGTGTTTTCCTAATGTCAGCTGGGTTGTCAAGAAATCTTTCCTCCTTCATTGTGAGAAATAAGTACATTAGATAGGTGAATAAGGGACTGCATAACCTGAAGATTTTACAGAGCCCATGAACCTCTATAGTGCACTGGTTAACATTCTGTCTCACCATCCTGGTAAGCCACCATCATGTACAAGGCAGCCAGCTCACAGTCAACCCTGCTTTTCAACCTCCCCTTTGGGGTTTATCACTGAACTGGCACATGGCATAAACTGGTATGTGTTATCTATTTGCACTGGACAGGGAGGTAGTTTTTACACTTATGGGACCCCATCTCTTAAACATTCTCTACTATTGTACAACCTTTTAAACTTTTTTATACTATTTTTATTTTCCACATCTTTTTTAGTTTATTCCATTCATCAACCACTCCTATACTACAAAAGTAATTTACATCTATTTTGATAAGTTTCTTGCTCAAGTTCATGTTATGTCCTGTGATTGTTCCATCCCTACATCTTTTGAAGAACTGTTCACTGTTTGCATTATCAGTCTAGTTTAAAATGTGTTTCATGAAATTCTATGCAAACAAATGTAAAGTAATGAGGAAGGGACATATTGAAAAATGACCTCAACATGACATTTATCTAGCAGGAAATAAGCTTTCAGATTCTGTGTGTGAGACAGACCACGGAGTTGACATTGTTCCAGATTAACTACTCTATATGTATTTCAGTTATGGCCTAACCTTGATGTGGACTTTCGTCCATGCTTGGAGCCTCCAGCATTAAAAAAGAAGTAGCTAGAGTCCCATATCAGGAGAACAGTTAGGAAGACAAACTTTCTGCTGACAAACATCAGAATACAGTAGCTTTGAATTATATGAGTAAGGAAATATTTTACAAGTTATTCATATTCTACACAAGGCCAAAGCTCACAGAGAAGGTTCAGAGGAAGGCAACAAAGATGGCAACAGAATTATGATATAGGGAAAGGCTGGAGGCTGTAAAGTTGCCCACCTTGAAAGAGAATAAAGTGAGAGCTGACCCTTAAGTTTTTAAGAAACTGATGATGTGGACAGTGAATAGCTCTTTGAAAAATGTAGGGATAGAGCAAGCAAAGGACGTAACATGAAATTAAGTGAGAAACTTGTTAAAGATTATCATAAAAATATCTTTTAAATATAAAAGTGGTGAATGAAAGGGACAAATTGACTGAGGACATTGGTAATGCAGATAGCACAAATTGATTTAAAAGGTTGTGTGACAATAGAGAATGTTCAAGAGATGGGTTGCCCCAAGCATAAAACTTACCCCACCACCCATCATTTGGGACAATTAGGTGATTATAAATAGATAGTTATATGGGCAGATGCTCCATCATGACCAAGGACGATGCTGTCAAAAATGAACATGGGATCATTTCATTAGAGGCAAACCCACAGGTAAATTCTTATGCCACAAAGGTCATTGTTCTTCTCCCAGGAATTAAAGACAAAATTGTTAAATTTTCAAAAAAAACAAACCCACCATCGACATGCTTTATAGAATGAAAGATCTTGTTTAACTATTGACATGGTTTACATAATGAAAGATTATGTTTAGCTATTGACTTGATTTATGGAATGAAAGATCGTGTTTAACTATCAACATGGTTTATGAATTGAAAGATCATGGTTAACTATTGACATGGTTTATGGAATGAAAGATGCCCCCTGTAGCTGTCTTTTCTTTCCACCTCACCCACACATGAACCTCTGGCATTCTGTCCACAAACATGCATTGTCTCCTCATCATACATAACAATTGACAACATTTAAATCATACAACTCATTCTTTGTAACTCAAGAAGATTTTCCTGTGGTGAGCGCTATGTGCTAGCCCTGTCTTTTGGCAAAATGGTAGGAGCAGTAGATATATGAAGTTGGCAGGAACATTTAGGCAGGAGCATCAGGAAAAAACATAAGGTAGAAATAGTAAGTAGAAATAGCTGATAGGGACATTAGGTAGAAGTATTAGGTAAGAGAAGTCTGTAGGAACTTTAAGTAGAAATAGTAGGTAAAAGTAGTCTGTAGGATCATTAGGCAGGAACCTCTGCAAACACTCTGCTAAAGTGGTCCTCTGCCAGTGGCCTGTTAATGGTGAAGCATAAAGGCTAAGATGTGGGACTAGAGTTTACTAAATATGGAGACATTGTTGCTGTGGCCACCCCCTTTAGGGAGTTCTAGTGGGAACAGTCATCAGAAGTGTAGATAAATGGATAGAAATTGATTAAAACTCATGGCATAGGAGATCAATTCTGCTCATGGATTGGTTCTCTAAGCAGAAGCAGAGAGTGGTATTGAATGAAAAGTACCTGACTGGCTTCAAATGTCTGTTGGAGTTCCACAAGGCTCATTCCTAGGACCTATACTTCTCATCATCTAAATCAGTGACCTGGATACTGGATTCACCAGTAGAATCTCAACATTTGCCAATGACAGAAAAATTGAGAACATAGCCAACTCAAATGACATCTGCCTAAAGATTCAAAGGGATTTAGATATACTGGTAGAATGAACCAAGATATGATTATCATCAGTGACCTTAAACATGGTAAACAATGCACACCTGCCTGCAATAAAGCTAATATGTAGCTAGAAAGGTTAACTACAAAACAAAGAATATGGTACCCTTTACAGTGCCATGGTTAGGCCTCATTTGGAGTAAGCCATTCAGTTTTGGTCACAAAACCTGATCAGAGATGAAGAGAAACTTAAGCAAATTTAAAGTAAAGCATCCAAACTAATCCCTTCATGTGCCTTATGAGGAAAGTCTCAAAGACTTGAAATTATTCTTTTTTAAAAATTGTGACTCATTTAACATAATTTCAAAACACTAAATAGTTTTGATGACATATTATATGAAATTTTCTTCATTTGAAACAGAGAAACTGACCACAAGTTATGGAATGAAGACTAAAGGAAGGAGATTTAATAGTAACATTACATGAAGTGGGGAAACATTGGAATAAATTACCTCCCAAAGTCGTAAGTGCAGTTACCATGAATACTTTCAAATCAATGCTTAACAAATACTTCACTGATATCTTGTTTTAGGAATCCAACTTTGGAGCAGATATTGTTAAACTGATTAGGAACTTTTTCCAGTCCATACTTTCCTGCAGTTTTGATGCATTACATATGACAGCCAGTGAATGAGTGTGAGTGGATGAGGCCTTTCTTTGTCTGTTTCCTGGCACTACCTCAGTGACACAGGGGGTAGCAATCAGGTGTGGTGAAGGAGAAAAGAATGTATATGTTATCTATTTTTTCCTTTCCTTCATGCATCTGTGTTGTGTCCTGTGGGGTGGGGTGGAATCAGGAAGGGGTGAAAGCGAACAAGTATGAATGTGTTTGTTTGTATATGTATATGTATGTATGTATACATATGTATGTGTATGTGCATATATGTTTACAGTATATATGTGTACGTGAGTAGGTGTCTTTCTTTGTCTGTTTCCTGGTGCTACCTCACTAATGCAGGAAACATCGATTAAGTATGTAAAGAAAAACTTTCCTATAAAGTTTCCATGGCAGTATCTTACCCTTATACTGCATGATGATACTTTCTTGTGTTTTTCCTGTTTGCAGTTGAGCCAGAAGGAGAGGTAGGTGTGGAGGTGCCTTCTGTTTTACTATCTTGTTTCTACCAACATATTTAGAAAATGAAATTATATAGATAACCTCATAATGGACCAACAAGTCTCCTGTTATCTGTCCTTCCATGTACCCATTTAGGGTTTTGGGACAAGTTGATTGAGATGTAAGTTTAAATGGAGAAAAATTGGAGGAAGTGAAGAGTTTTAGATATCTGGGAGTGGACTTAGCAGCAAATGGAACCATGGAAGTGGAAGTGAGTCACAGGGTGGGTGGGGGAAGAGGTTCTGGGAATGATGAAGAATGTGTGGAAGGAGAGAACATTATCTCGGAGATCAAAAATGGGTATGTTTGAAGGAATAGTAGTTCCAACAATATTATATGGTTGCAAGGCATGGGCTGTGGATAGGGTTGTACAGAGGAGGGTGGATATTTTGGAAATGAAATATTTGAGAACAAAAAGTAATTTGATCAAGTAAGTAATGAAAGGGTAAGACAGATGTGTGGAAATAAAAAGAGTGTGGTTGAAAGAACAGAAGAGAGTATGTTGAAATGGTTTGGACATATGGAGAGAATGAGTGAGGAAAGGTTGACAAAGGGAATATATGTGTGAGAGGTGGAGGGAACAAGGAGAAGTGGGAGACCAAGTTGGAGGTGAAAGGAAGGAGTGAAAAAGATTTTGAGTGATCGGAGCCGGAACATACAGGAAGATGAGAGGCGTGCAAGGAATAGAGTGAACTGGAATGATATGGCATATCGGGGTTGACCTGCTGTCAGTGGACTGAACCAGGGCATGTGAAATGTCTGGTGAACCATGGAAAGGTCTATGGGTCCTGGATGTGCAAAGGGAGTTGTGTTTTGGTGCATTACACTTGACAGCTAGAAACTGAGTATGAACGAATTTGGCCTTTTTTTGTTTGTTTTCCTGGTGCTACCTCGCAGAAGCAGGAAGTAGCGATGCTGTGTCCTGTGGGGCGAGTTAGTGCATTTATGTATATATATGTGTAAGTGAGTGGTTGGGCCTTTCTTCATCTGTTTCCTTGTGCCAACTCACAGGTGCGGGAAACACCGATTAAGTATGATAATAAAAAAATAATATATATATACCCTAGCCTGAGCCAGGTACTCATCCTATTGACCAACCTCTAGGGGTGGATGTACAGCTGGGTTGACTGTGGACTGACCGCTGCAGCCAGGTTTTGAACCTATGTGCTCGACCCTGGGTGGTCCATCAATTCGTCATGGTCAGGAATGTTAACTGCTGCACCACAGGAGTAATGAAATTGGTGAGATTGTTGGTAAATGGGGAGTGGCTGAAGTAAATGAGAAAAGAATTTTGTGGATGTCTGTCCTAAGAGGAGTTTATTCTTTGCAAACCCCTTTTTCCAGCACAAGCTGATTCACAGATATACATGGATGAGAAATGATGTAAGCTATGAACAAAAAGATTTGTTTGATTATGTGGCTGTGGATGAAAGGTTGAAAAAAGGTTGTGCTGGATGATACAGTTGTAAGGGGCTTCTATGGAAATTCTGAACATTTTGCAGTTTTTGTGACAGTGATGATCAGGGAGAAGTGGAGGTATGGTGTAAGGAAGACTAGGGAAGTAAAAGTGTTGGCAAGTAAGAAGAAAGAATCAGAAAAAATGCAAGGAGAGGTATGAAAGAAGGGCTAGAGAAAGATTAGATGAAAGTGGAGTATATGTAGGAATGTTGTCATGTGTGAATGTTTAGAGAAAGAATGTTAGTTAAAGGTTGTAGAATTAGTTGTTGGATACAAGATTTTGAGATATGTGAATAAAAAGGTCAATGCATGGTGGATGGATGAAATTAGAAATGGTGTGGAAGAGAAGAAAAAGGCATATGATAGATTGCTCAAAAGGAATGTACTCATGGAGGTTCAGCAAAGGAAGAGGGAAGAATATAATATATGTAAGTGGAATGTTAAGAGACAGATAGAGAAAAGCAAAGAAAGAGTAGATGAAGATTTTAGAAGAAAGTTGAGTGGAAAATTTAGGGAAAATAAAAAATTGTGCAGGAAGGAGGTAAAGAGGAAAGAGGTTGATGTAAGAGTGGAAATGTAAGCTTGAGAAATAAGGAAGTGGATTTACTGACTCAAAAGGAGAAAGTAAAAGGAAGATGGAAAGAATATTTTGAAGAACTGGTGAATGTAGAAAATGAAGCAGCAGTTGTTTCACACTTAATATGGAAGATAGAAGGAAAATGTTACAAGTACTTGAGGCTGTAGCAACAAGGAAGGTAAAAAGGGCAATAATGAGGTTGAAAGTAGGAGAAACACCTGGAGGAAATGAGATTACAACTGAAAAGTTGAATTATATAGAACAATGTGTGACAGAGTGGAGGCATTTTGATATGTGATTTAACATGGAAGTGAAAGGTTGTGCTAGAGAGTTAGGTGAAAGCTATTATTAATCCTTTTTAAAGGAAAAGATATCAAGGATGTATGTAGCAATCATAGTGGAAAAGTATGGTAAGTTTATCGAAAAAGTGTATGCAATAGTGTTGATTGATGGTGTGATGGAAGTAATTGAATGCAGAATAAATGAGGAGCAAGGGGATGTTAGGAAAGGTAGGGGTTTTAGGAAAGGTAGGGAATGTATATAAAAGTACCTAGCAAAAGGTACAGAGTTCTCTGCAGCTTGTATGGATCTGGAGAAACCATATGTGTGAGCCATGTGAAATGCTTTATGGGACGTGTTAAGGATATATGGGGTGTGGTGACAACTGATAGATGGTATGAAAGCCTCCTGTGAAAAATCACATGAGTGTGTAAGAGTGGATGGAGAGTTGAGCTAAAGTTCCGGTATACATGTGGTTGTGAGGCAGGGCTGTGTGATATCACTGTGGCTTTTTAACATATATGTGGATGGAGTGATAAGAGAGATAAAAGCAAAACTAGGGAAAAAGGGTTTAGAGATGGAGTGTGGCGGAGGTATGGTGGGTAGTAACAAGCCTGTTTGCAGATGATATTGTGTTGTTTGCAGAGTGAGGAGGAGTTGCAGTAGGTTGTAAGTGTGTTTTATAATGTGTGTAAGCATAGGGAATTGAAGGTAAATGCTAGTAAAAGTAAAGTAATGGTGTTTGAAAGGAAACAGTGAAAGTATAGGTTTTGTAAAACCATATAGAGTGAAGGAAGAAAGTGTACTGAAGAAAGTGTGCTGTGAATATGGGGAGGGGGAAAGACCAGAAGAAGTTAGAGAATTTAAGTATCTTGGAGCTGTCTTAGGTAAGTGTGATGACATGGAAGGGGAGGCAAGGGAGAACGCAGTACAGGGTAGAAGAGTCATTGTGTCCCTTGATAGAATAATGAAAGGTAGAGGTGTTAAGTATGGAAGTGAAGAGAGGATTAAGGAACAACATGGTTTGCCCAATCCTGACCTATGCAGCCAAAACATGGACATGGAATGAGGCTCAGAGGTCAAGAATCCAAACTATGGAAGTGAGCTATTTGAGAAGAGCATGTGGTGTGACTAGATGGAATGAAGAAAGAAATGAAAGGATGTATGAGAGATGCAGTATGGCAAGGAATGCAAAGGGCATGAATTGTGGAGTGTAGAATGGGTGAAACATAATACTTTGAGGTGGTTTGGGCATGAGGAAAGAATGCAAGACTGGGAGTTTACTAGGAGAGTGTATGATAGTACAATTAAAGAGGTTGGTGTGAGTGAAAGACCACCTGTGACATGGGCAAAAAAAAAAAAAGGGAGAGAAATAGTGGAAGAATGCATGGAATGGTATATGCGAGGGAGGGATGGTAGGACAGGGATAAGTGGAGACTCTTTTGCCATGGTCACCCCTTGATGGGAGTTCCCAGAGAGAACGGGCATCAGAGATGTAGATAGATAGAGATATACTTGTTGATATATTAGGATGAGGGGTAAGGAGAGAGAGAGAGAGAGTGAGAGATGGGAGAGGGAAAATATTACAGAAGAAAAAATGAGAAGAGTATAAAACCTCTTAAAGAATACAAGAATTGTGGTTATAGGTGGAGTGATTAGCAAGGTAGTGAATATTGGAGATGAAACTACAGTGAAGTGGACTTGGAGAGTGTGTATGAAAGTAATGAAAAGTATTTATTTACTTAATATGTGGAGGAAGTTAGTAATTATCTTGTTGCATGAAAGAAGAGTGATAAAGAATGGTATTAAGAATTACAGGGGAATTAGTCTTTTTGCACAGGCTGCAAAGCATAGTAATTGTTCTTGCAAAAGGACTTGTGAATCCCTAGCAGCTGTAGAAAAAACTGGGTTTATGAAGGGAAGAGTGGGGGGTTGACCATAATTTTGAATTATGGTAAGAAGCAGATAAAGTTCTAGAGGATAATGTGGTGTGTGCAGCATTTATGAATGTACAAAAGGCATTTACGTTTTTTTGTTTTTATCTTTAGCTTCAGAAATGTGTGTGCGTGTGTCCATAAGCCTCACTAATACCCTTGGTTACTTTCCCGCCTTCTGGTGTTCACTCCCACTTCTGATACTCTTGACTCCTCACCCTTCTTTTGAAAGAAAGTGATGCCTTCCTTGTGACTCATTGATATCAACCTTGTCTTTTCTCTCTAATTTAATTTTTAGTATTCATGTAGTTCATTAGTGTTTTTTCTTCCTCATTAATTCCAATCAAAGCTTTCTAATTACATTTTTTCATGACCATATTCCTTATCAAAGTAATTTGTTTTTTTCATCAGTTGCATAAGTTATGCAATTGTTTATTCCATCTTTGTGTGTTTCTGACAAGAAAATATGAGATATCCATTATTCCTTCCTTCCATATCCCTTTTTCCAAACTAGTGGAAAATGTGTATGTATTGCTTTTTAGGCTGAGTTAATCTAATGTGGTATTGATATTTCTCACATCTTTCAGCATTGTTGCAAACAGATGCACCTACAATGATCCCATTTAGTCATATGTAACTATTTTAAAATGTTCTTCCTTCTTTATTATTTTGTTTATTTTGTGTGCATCTTTATATTTCTTTTTTGTATTTATTTGGTTCATACATTTGCTCATGTGTTTTTATTTTAAGTGTATATTATGTATTTCTAGAGTACAAGGAGAGTGTTCTATACTTATGGGGCTTTATTGCATAAACTTTCTCTCCTATTGGAAAAGTCTCTTAAACTCTCTTGTCTTGATTGCATTTGCAACCTCTTGGCTGTGCCTTTCCATTCATTTACATTTTATTTTACAAAAGGAATACTTCAGATCTTTACTAAATTGCTTCAAATTTAGTTTCTTTTTATGTCTTCTCTTTGATCTTTCATTGATACTTTTAAGGAATTTAATATCAACAATGCCAATTTATTCAGAAACTTGGAGGTTGAAATAATTTCTTTCCTCTTATGAGTGGGTTTGTGTTTAGGAGCTGTTTGGAGACTTGGTATCTGAGAGTCAAATGTAAGCAGTTACTGGTTGTACCTTCTTTTTCTTATTTCTATAGTAAGTTGTATTTGCTTCAGTTGGATACTCATGCATCTCATATTTCAGGTGGATCCATACAAAAGAAGCAAATCAGAGTTCAGCCACAGTAATTGAGGTTGAAGTCCCAACTGGATATGTAGCTTTCCAGATTGATCTTGAGCAGAGCATTCGAGATGCACAGATCAGTGGATCATTTCCTTCTCTTCGAGATGTAATTGGTGGACATGGAGATGTATTTGCCAAGAAGACTATCTGGTTCTTTGATTATGTGAGTTTTTTTTATGTATAAGGTGTATGAGGTAATTTTGGGGAACAGCAACCACAGTGAAAGGAAACATTACTTGGAGGACACTGAAAAAACTATAATTTGAACTCTTCATCTGATTGTTCAGTCTGCTTTCCCATTAGTCAAGGCTGGAAGTGTTGAAAAAAGTCACAGTGCCTATTCATGGCTGCCCAGCTCAGTCTGATGTTTTAGTTTGTTCAGTACACCAATTATCCCAAACTGACTATTTTCTCAGCATTTTGGTGCTCATTTATCTCACTCAAACATACTCTTGATTTTCTGTCTTCTCATACAGCTTCGACTTGCAATTAGGTCCTGAAAATGCTTCCTTTTCTTGAGATACTTGGGATACATAATGGTTCCTTCTCTTGAGAAACTTTGGACACACAAAGTTTCCTATTTTTTGAGAAACTTAGGACACAGAGGTTAGTTTTTGTTAGAAACTTGGACACAAAAAGAATACATCTGAGAATGCTCCTTCTCTTGAGAAACTTTGGACATATAGAGGTTGCTTCTCTAAAGAAACTTGGGACACATAAAGGTTGCTTCTCTTAAGAAACTTGGGACACATAAGGGTTGCTTCTCTTGAGAAACTTTGGAGACATAAAGGTTACTTCTCTTAAGAAACTTGGGACACATAAAGGTTGCTTCTCTTGAGAAACTTGGGACACATAAAGGCTACTTCTCTTAAGAAACTTAGGACGTATAAAGTTTGTTTCTGTTGAGAAACTTGGGACACGTAAAGGTTGCCTATCTTAAGAAACTTGGGACACATAAAGGTTGCTTCTCTTAAGAAACTTGGGACACATAAAGGTTGTTTCTCTCAAGAAACATGGGACACATAAAGGTTGCTTCTCCTAAGAAACATGGGACACAAAAAGGTTGCTTCTCTTAAGAAACATGGAACACATAAAGGTTGCTTCTCTCAAGAAACTTGGGACACATAAAGGTTGCTTCTCTTAAGAAACATGGGACACATAAAGGTTGCTTCTCTGAAGAAACTTAGGACACATAAATGTTGCTTCTCTTAAGAGACATGGGACATATAAAGGTTGCTTCTCTTAAGAAACTTGGGACACATAAAGTTTGCTTCTCTTAAGAAACTTGGGACATATAAAGGTTGCTTCTCTTGAGAAACTTAGGACACCTAAAGGTCGCTTATCTAGAGAAACTTGGGACACATGAAGGTTACTATTTTGGGGACATAAAGGTTGCTTTTCATGGGAAACATGGGACACATAAATGTTGCTTCCCATGAGAAACTTAGGATACATAAAGGTTGCTTCTCTTAAGAAACTTGAGACTCATAAGGATAACTTGAAAAATGGGACATAAAAAGGTTGTTTCTATTGAGAAACATGAGTCACATAAATCTTTGCTTCTCATGAGCCATTTGGGACATTAATGGTTGCATCTCTTGAGAAATATATGGCACATAAAGCTTGTTGATCTTGAGAGACTTGGGACACATAAAGCTTGCTTCTCTTAAGAAGCTCAGGACACAAAAAGCTTGCCTTTCTTGAGAGACTGTGGGCTCACAAAGGTTGTTTAGCTTGACAAACTTGGAGCTCACAAAGGTTGCTTTTCTTTAGAGACTTAATACATGTGAATCTTGCTTCTCTCAAAGAACTTGAGGGCACATAAAAGTTGTTTCTCTTGAGAAAGTTTGGACCCAAAAGTTGCTTTTCTTGACAAATCTCGGACACATAAAGCTTGTTTCTCTAGAGAAACTTGAGACAATAAGGTGCCTTCTCTTGAGAAACATGGGACACACAAAGGTTGCTTCTTGTGAGGAACTTGGGAGACTTACAGATTGCTTCTCTTGAAAAAAAGGCAGGACACATAAATCTTACTTCTGTTGAGACATCTGGGACACACAAAGCTTGCTTCTCTTAAGAAACTTTAGACATATAAAGGTTGTTTTTCTTGAGAAACTTGTGACACTTAGAACTTGCTTCTCTTAAGAAACTTGGGACACAAAGGTTGCTTTTCTTGAGATCCATAAAGTTTGCTTTGCTTGAGAAACTTGAGACATGTAAAGGTTAAGTTAGAAGCCTGGGATACATAAAGCTTATGTTTATTGAGAAACTTGGGACACAAAGATTGTTTAGCTTGATAAGCAGAAAGATTTCTTCTTTTTGAGAAAGTTATGACACATAAAGGTTACTTCTCTTGAGAAAAATGGGACACATAAAGGTTACTTTTCTGGAGAAAAATGGGACACATAATGGTTACTTCTCTTAAGAAACATGGGACACATAAAGGTTACTTCTCTTGAGAAAGTTGTGACACATAAAGGTTACTTCTCTTGAGAAACGTGGGACACATAAAGGTTATTTCTCTTGAGAAACATGGGACACATAAAGGTTATTTCTCTTGAGAAACATGGGACATGTAAAGGTTACTTCTCTTGAGAAAGTTGTGACACATAAAGGTTATTTCTCTTGAGAAACATGGGACATGTAAAGGTTACTTCTCTTTAGAAACATGGGACACATAAATGTTACTTCTCTTGAGAAAGTTGTGACACATAAAGGTTACTTCTCTTGAGAGACATGGGACACATAAAAGTTGCTTCTCTTAAGAGACATGGGACACAAAGGTTAACCTCTCTTTAAAAATTTGGGACACATAAAGGATATTTCTCTTGAGAAAGTGTGACACATAAAGCTTATTTCTCTTGAGAAAGTGTGACACATAAAGGTTGCTTCTCTTAAGAGACATGGGACACATAAATGTTACTTCTCTTGAGATACTTGAGACATGTAAAGATTGCTTCTCTTGAAATCCTTGAGACATAAAGATTGCTTCTCTCGAAATCCTTGAGACATAGAGATTGCTTCTCTTGAAATACTTGAGACATGTAAAGATTGCTTTTTTTGAGAAACTTGAGACATGTAAAGATTGCTTCTCATGAGATACTTGAGACATGTAAAGATTGCTTCTCTTGAGAAACTTGAGACATGTAAAGATTGCTTCTCTTGAGAAACTTGAGACATATAAAGATTGCTTCTCTTGAAATACTTGAGACATGTAAAGATTGTTTCTTTTGAGATACTTGAGACATTTAAGGATTGCTTCTCTTGAGAAACTTGAGACATGTAAAGATTGCTTCTCTTGAGAAACTTGTGACATGTAAAGATTGCTTCGCTTGAGAAACTTGAGACATGTAAAGATTGCTTCTCTTGAGATACTTGAGACATGTAAAGATTGCTTCTCTTGAGATACTTGAGACATGTAAAGATTGCTTCTCTTGAGAAACTTGAGACATGTAAAGATTGCTTCTCTTGAGATACTTGAGACATGTAAAGATTGCTTCTCTTGAGATACTTGAGACATGTAAAGATTGCTTCTCTTGAGAAACTTGAGACATGTAAAGATTGCTTCTCTTGAGATACTTGAGACATGTAAAGATTGCTTCTCTTGAGATA
>JAUUDZ010460994.1:0-12213 GCA_032361705.1 Panulirus versicolor | reverse complement strand
GTGTGTACGGTGAGGGTATAAAATGTGTGGACGTAGTGGGGACAGAAGGGGACATTAAGGACACCAATGGTCACAATAACACATGACGGTCATGGAGAAAGAAACTGAAGAGGGCCACCAGCCACAACAGTAAGTAATATATACACCTGGGATAATAGCTGGCGATAAAAAATCTACAGCAAGTTGAAATGAATTACAAGATTATCATATACAATGCAAAGTTCAGTCTGCTCTACCCTAATCATCTAAAAGACAGATACGTACCGCTGAAATACAAGACAATGACATATACCGCTATTCTAAGACCCATCTTCATCCATGGACCTGGGACGTGGTCATTCATAACAAAAAGAAAGTTCGTGGATCCAAGTTGCTGAAATGAGAGCACTGAGTCTAATCAAAGAAGCAACGAGAATGACAAAGGTGAGAAATATTGATATATGGGAATAGTTGAACGTTACATAAGTGAAAAGAACATGATAAGGCGGTACAGTCATGCACAAGAAATGGAAGGCACGAGATGTGGCAAGAAGTATTTGAACAGAACGAAGCTCATGGTAAAGATACTATTAGATTGGCCAAACATGCACGCATTCGATGTTTTTTTTTTTTTATCTACTTCATTACGACCGGTACGACTCCTGTATATGATGGCTGGCTCTTGAGTTGCCCCTTTTAAGAGTCAGGCCAGAATATCATACCCAAGGGCCTTATCGCAGTGATCTAAGGGGGCTGAGGTAGATATCTACAAACACAGCCTCAGCCTTGGGGTAGCCTGACTCCCACCGATCCCTCAACACCGCCGGCCACCGCCACGGAGAAACCCATCGATCATCAGATTAGAAGTCGGAGGGACGAGTACCGTGGAAGGCTAGTTGGTTGTGTTGAGGTCCGGCGGTGGCTCTTAGTTCCACCAGGCCCACTGGCCTACTTGAGGTCGCTTCCCCACCATAATCTACCATACACTGTCTCATTAGCGACATCCTCATATGGGCAAGTGGTCTGTTGCGTGTGGGACAAATATGATCGTCGTCGTCCCTGCCACACACGTACCTACGAGCGGGAACATCGCTGAACGTATTCGCTTACATTCTGCCGCGACAGTCTAAGGAATCAAGGAATCCTCAATCACTGATTATATCCTTGAGTTAAATCTAAGATGAACTATGAAAAAAATTGATATACATATGAAAAGAGTGAACATAAGGATTATGCAAATATTTCATGGTAACGACTGTAAAGAACGAATGGCGTAGTGAATCAAGTACTTCTTCACGAAAGCACGCTTTGAAACTCTACGTCATTCGTTCTTTGCACTAAAGTGTGGTTCACATCTGTCTCACGTCATACTCAAACGTCGAACAGCCACTGAACATGAAAACTGTGAACACAAATCTTCAGGACTGTCTAATCAAGTTCATATCTTCTTTAGGTCAATGTCTTACAGTGGCATAACCTTGGCTGACAATGACCTACATTCAAGGCTTGGAGATCAAGGCTCAGATTACCACGAGCTATTCAGACTGCAGCAGCAAAGCATTTAACACGACTCAGACTCGTAACATGCCCTCACAGGCACTGCTGAGTTCCCCAACTTGCCGACTTTGTTTCCGTGTCAGCGAGATCGAGTGTCAATGAAGCCTGTGGGATCACAAGCCTCTTCTGAAGACATGTAATCTAAGGGAGGCATCATTAATATTACGTAATTGGTGCGCTACGCACGGCTGGCTTGTTACAACAAAACTTACACGTGTCGGAATTGATTGGTCGGTCGTGCGTGTCTCCGAGTGATGTAAGGAATCCCGGTGTGATAACAGCGATAGAGCTCACATATAACTCATGATCAGATTAAAGTGGCCGAGTTTCTTTCATCAAGATGGCTACTTTCTGGTCAGTTGCGTAAGTGTTTCATCAAAGACGACACAACAAAAAATGTTAAGAGCGACGCCGATTCAGATCTTCCTTGCAGCTGTCATTCTTTGTCATGTAATAATCTATTATGTAAAGCTGCGCGTTCACATTCTTTGCTAAACTATCTTGACCTTAAGTTTGTAGTTAAAGTATTACAGTATGCACAACCTGGGGCCACGGCGAATATAAACGTAAACAAAGAGCATCTATGGTCTAACGGCTTGAATGCCAACGGATTTTGATAGGCTTCAAGCGTAAATAACCTACCAACCAACTATAGATATAAATATCAAAATTTTCAAAGAACTTACTGAGCCCAGGGGACCTGAAAGGGCCCAGGAATAATGTTTTAATGTTATATCAATTTTAATTGTGAGAAATATATGTTACTAACCAAAATCTTACAATACACATTACGATATCTACTCGGGATGAAGTGAGGAATTCGGTTTTCTTTTCCTGTTAGCCTCTTGCTGTATAACCTATCCAATATTAAAAGTTACGTCTGCAAAAATACGCGGAGCTCGACTAAATTTATCTTCTATACTCTTTACTTTGCCTTCATCCGAGACGGAAACGATTGTAACTGGTTTTTGCCCGTGACGTGTCGGGTGCTATAAGCAAAAAATTGAAATGACCCGCATGCGGCCGAGGGTCGTAGGCAAAGACAAGGATACCTCGCGTTTAGTTTTGTCCTCGGGCCCGAAATAGCCAGACTACTCCACGAGGTATCGACGGTGGAATGATGTTTTGTCAAGCCAACATGGCTGTTATGATCGGCGAATTAATCATAGAAAACGTTAAGTCTCAAAAGTCATTAAGGGATACCCTAGCCTGGATATACTACTTAACAGGGAAAATGTGGATATTTTCATATATCCTCGTCCTATTTCTTCTTTATGTGAAGATGAAGAAGCAAGCTAAACTATAAATTCTGCAGAGTTACAAAAGATAAATGAGGAAAAAAAAAGATATAGCTGTAATAACCAGTGACCAAAAGCTAAGTAAACAGTGCACATTAGCTGAGAGAAAAAAAGGCGAACAAAATTGGTGTCCTTAATAGGGAATTGATAGAACCTCAAATTCACTACTAACATTATTTGCACCTTCTACGAACAAAATTTACAGATATTCCTTTTTATTTCAAATCATCTGTATGCTTTTCTCCCCTACCCACACTAATTTACGAGTTCCTGATCTCTTCTGCTATCACAGTCCAAAAAGGACCCACTGGTCTGCTGCCATCTAAAGTCATTTGCATTCCTTTGAGTGACATCAGAGTGTTGTTTTTCAGTTCATGAATCAATCAAATTTTTACATAAAATATATGTTAATACCATGAATATTTTTCTAATATTGTTTCCTTTGAATACATTAAAAAAGTAGTGTTTCCACGCCTCTGTGCACAGCCACAGCCTCACACACTTCTAAACTTACAGAGGGGGTGTTCAAGGGCTTCATTCGAGCCATATACACCCTGCCCAGCGACATCGTCAGCGTCGGCAGGAGCCAGGTGGACCAGGACCGCGTCCAGGCCTACAACTCCCTCGAGTCCATCTTCACCAAGTAAGTCAAGATCCACGGTGGAGATAATTGGGGTCTTGCCTACACATAATCTTTCCCTGTTGCTGGCTAGCCACCCGCACACTGTGCTACTGTCGAAGGGCAACTCGAAGTCAGGAGGACCTGGCGTTGCCGACAGTAGTTCTTGTAATCCCAAGCTTTTGAAATGTCGCTGCCTCCACCCTGTGCTCGTTCCTAGCACAGGTAGATCTGTTCTCATTTGGAATGACCTGTACAATATCTGTAGTCCAATGATTTGGTGATTATTGTGAGTCAGTAATAAAGTTTCTGTAGAAGACAACTCATGACCCCTCCTCCACCCTGGGTGCTGCAGCTTCGGCATCGACGGACGCCAGTGCCTGCTGAAGGCCATCTGCGAGACCGCGGAGAAACCTGCTGACGACTATGGCCTGGTGGGCGAGGTGCTCAGCCTCGTACTGTCGTAAGCACTTCCGCTACTTCCGTCTTCCTCCACTCAACCCGTCCTTTTGGGTACCTCCCGCGCCCTTCCTGACCTTATAAATACCTCCCTTCCCTTACTGACCTTGCAAGTACCTCCATTGCCTCCCCGACCCTACAAGTACCTCCAACTTCCTTTGTGACCCTTCTCAGTGCCTCCAACATCTACCTAGTCCTTGAAAATACCTCTTCCATTCTACCTCGTCCTTGCAACTACCTCCGACATCTTCGATACCCAAAACATACGATTGTTCCCCATTTTACACCTTCGTTATTTTCCATTTCCAATATAGTAAATAATACCCTCATCAAACAGGGAAGTTTAAGTTACTTAAGTTTCTTTTCCTCATTTATGCTGTGTAGCTTAGCAAACAAAGTTCCTCCTCTTTCACTTGTGTGTAAAACTTTTGCATACCGATGTCACCACACTAACAGTTTAATATGACACTCACCATATCATCATGATCACGACTACGACATCACCATCACACCATCATGACATAATCACCCTCACCACCACATCATCCCCTATAATATACTGCTCACCATAACATCATCACCAGCACCATCAAAAGAAGGTTCCCATCACCATATCAGAGCCTCACCATCACCATCACCACCAGCTAACTACCATCCTCCCCTGGCAGACCCAACCACAGTGTGAGAGCCGCCCGGGAGGAGCTGCGAGACTACTGTGCCGCCGAGACCTACGGCAGGGACGTGGGCAACTGTGGCCTCGCTTACTCCTCCTGCCCCTTCAACCTGGACGAACTCCTCAGAACGGGTCTTTCCCTATTGGAGGGATCCGTGACCGGCTTCCCTGCCCTGTAGAAGCGAGGTTCTCGGAGCAAGGAACAAACAACTGAGACAGAATCGTGCAAGCAGATGTGTTTAACGATGAACGCCTGATAATTGTCTGCAACTATGTTTAACGTGTGTTTACGATTCTCGGCTTAACGGCCAAGTTATTAGCTAGCCTTTAAAATCCAAGGCCCTACGGCTAGCATCTCAGGTGGAGCAATAAGGGTGAAAGTGTTTGACCAAGAGGGAACTTGAGGTACAGAACACGAGTGTCACAAGATGGGAATTACTCTATATTAGTGCATGAGTTGAGCATGCCTGGCTGTGGTGATATTACCTATCAAGTTACAGACAAATTCTTGCAATTGTACTTATAATGATCCAAGGAAGAGTTACACTTAAAAAGATTGGAATAACGATTACAGAGAAGTAATCTTTGAATCATGAACATTTTTTTATTGGTGCCAGGTGAAAGAGTTAATTATCTGAAATATGTCGATACGAAACGGGAAATTAATTAGACTAATAATCAGAAAAAATTAAGATGGAAAGAATATATGAGCAGGTACAAATATGGATATAAATCAACGAGTATGTTTTCATTTACATAAATGATATCATCATCACCTTTCATATAAGTTAAAGAACTACGATTTAGAGTAGGAAATGATTTGAATAATTTCCAGCGAACAAGTGAAAGACGGCTTATCACCATGATCCCCAAATACTACACTCACATCCAAGCGAGATGGAGCAGTTAACCCTATGATTATTTCTTACGAACAGAACACATCATGTATTCATTATACCGGTTTCCTTCTCCGACGAGGTTGCATTCGTCTCTCCGCAACTGCTATAAACTTCTTTTCATCATCTTGAGAAACTAACAGTAAACATTCAACCGTACTTTATTATGAAACTCACATCTTTTACTTGAGTTCCGCCCTAAAAGAGAGCTTATACGAGCATCATTCAGAGAAAATGCATGCTAAGCTAATTCAAGGGGTAATTAATCTATTCCACATTTTCACGTGTATGTTATCATTATTGTATGTTACGAGGAGAGAATTTTACACGCAAGTTATCCCGTTTCTTAAAGTCGTATGTCTTCACTTCTCCACGATACCTTTCAAGCGGCTTCAGCAGCCGCAAGGATGCACTCCACGCAGGAGCATCGTAAAGTCAGGCAAATTTGAGGCGAGATACATCAGTACCCCTTTCATGCGGTTCCTGCAGCACTGAGGCTGCATTCCACAGGGAAGGAGGGTAAACTGGCCTACTTTGAGGCGGGAATTTCGTCGACGATTTTGCACTCCTTTCCATCCGTCCGTTCGATGAAGATATGCCTTCTCATATACGTCTCATGTTGTTCTTGATGTTATCATAGGCTTACTATGTACAAAATGACTATGTATGTATTTGTATATAAAAGTGTACAGATATGCTCGGCTAGTGATTCACGAAACCTACCCTGTACTTGCCTGACGGCGGGACTGTATCAGATACATGCAGTGACAGCACTGCGTTATCGACTGGGAAGATACAGACATCAACAAACTGGCTCACTGACAGTTACGGGAGGACGCTAATGGCCGTCGGTGCCGGCCACAAGAGCATGAATGACTTCACAGATTACCTAACGTCTCGAGCTCGAAGATATGACACTTGAGTACGATGGCCTGACCTCAAACCTGACCTTTAATGGATATGTAAGGCCAGGAGGTCATCCCGATAGGCCGTACCGTCGTGCTCACGGATAAGGTACAATGAGCATTAACTAAGGGACAGCTAAGCAAGTTTTGACGAATTTGAATCTTATTCAGTTTAGGTGTAACAATACAGTCTACCATTACATATAACTGAGGTGAAGATGACACACAGTCCGCTCAAAAACGACGCATTCTTAAATAGCACGAGAAGCGCAGAAGAGACCACGAACGGGTCTGCTCGTGAACTTTTCCTACGGCCAAGGGCTCAGCCCAGAGTGTTTGTAGCTGACTGGCTGAAAGAGTACATGATGCCAGATTTGGCATCCCAGTAATATGCTGACCGAAATTCCACCTTTATCACCCATTACCTCATAGGGCTGCTTGGCTCAGTGCACAGGACAACATTTCAAGTCAGTTAAGGCACTTGACAAGCATAGACTTTTCCAAGACTTTCAACCGCGTGAATTAGTTTCGTACACTACCATACAAACACCCTGTGAGCCAAGGAACCCAGCATTTGATCCTGTCGTGGTTTTGCATCCCACCGAGTCACCTTCAGCAGGGGTAGGAGGTGCCATCTCAGAGCGGCTGTTCATTACCAGCGGCCTACCGCAGGGAATCAACTTGGGGCCGGTTATATTCACAGACCATATTGACAGTTGCCTTCGTCGGACGATTCCAATGCCTTGTGCAGATATGGTCAAATAGATTACCAAATTATAAAACTTACTCGATAAATCTGTTTTTTATCATAAAAAAAATAGTGCTGACGATGGGGTAGATCTTGTACGACTGCCAAAGTTAATGGCGACGGGATATTTGGATGATGCTATTTCATTACAGTATCAGGTGTTAGGAGTGTCTGTTTATACAGATCACACACAAAAATCAATTAATTCTATATAAAGTTTATTCTGACATTTTGTCGAGTAAAAAAGTTATAAATAGATCCTCAAAGTACATATCATAAAAAAATAAGAAAGTGAAGCACGATGATAGTCTGAATACTTTGTATCAGGCTGGCACAGCAGCCTTGTGACTAGCTAAGGATGATGATGATGATGATGATGAAGGCAAGATTTACAGTATGATGATGGATGTTATGACTGGTATGCTCAGGTACATGTTAATGTTGACGTCTGCTGTCTGCTGACGACGCCAACATTCAGATCTTTGGATCCCGCAGCAAGTTGTTCACTGCAGCTTGGAGTGTGTTCGTGCAGCTGTGAGGAGCGATGAGGAGGCCTTCCTGAAGGTCCGTAGGAGGGCTCGTGTGGCCGCCCTCAACGCCCACCACAGAAGCAACATCACCACCACAGCGGCCGCCGTCAGGACGGCAGCCACATCCAGCAGGAAGTACTGGTGGAGGGGCATGTTGGCCGCACGTGACCGCAGGTGCGGAGCGCCGTCGTACCGCAGAACATGTTCGCTCCAGTACACGGCGCGGTCCAAAGGTGACGTCTCCTGGTCGCGCAGGAGTCTGGAGCGTTCAGCCACCCTCCTGCCGTAGCCCTCTTCCTTTACAACACTTGTGATGGCGTCATATACGGCCTCCTCCGTAAGGGTCTCTAACGTCAACTCTTTACCTAACCCAAGAGTTACCGCCTGGCGCACGTTCAGGTGCTGGTCACTCATGAGCGGTAGTCCTACCACAGGCACGTTGTGGTAAACGGCCTCCTGCAGCGACAGCAGTCCGCCATGCGTCAGGAAAGCGCGCACACGCTCGTGGCCAAGGACGTCTTGCTGAGGGAGCCAGGAGTGGGTCATAACGTTGGGCGGCAGGTCAGGGATGGCGCCGCCCTCCCACTTCCACAACACCCGGTAAGGTAGACGAGCAAAAGCTCTGACCAGAGACCCACGCACGGACAACGGCAGCTGTTCGCTGCGGATGGTCGAACCGAGACTGAAGAGGACCACAGGCACGGGAGACGAGTCCAGGAAGTGACGCAGCTGCGGGTCCTGCAGGGGGCGTGGCGCACGGCAGTGCATGGCACCCACTTCCACTACGTTAGGCATGAGAGGGCGCGGGTGGCCCAGAGAGTAGTGGGAGTTGACGAACACCATCGACACGTTCTTCTCTATTTCGGACAGTGACATCGTCGGATCACGCAGGAACCTCTGCACCACACCGTCCAACCGGTTCAGGACCAGGTGACTTCGCAGGTAAGGACTGATGAACCTGTGGAGGTAAAGGATAAAGTATGAGCAACACCTTCACACTGTTAATGGTGAGTGTGACCACAATGTTATCATATATATAACATAATGTACATCGTAACAACACGAGAGGAGCGGCACCAAACTTACCGGACGAGGGTGTTGACGGTTCTCTCCCAGAGAGTCATGTGGTCGCCGTAGCTGAGGTACTGGTTGGGTATGTAGGCCGGGTTCTCAGGGTTGCCCAGCAGGTCTGCAGTCCATGGGGTCAGACCAGACGTGGTCACGTAGATGAAGGGAACCTTGTGCTTGAGGACCAGCGCCAGACCGCACTCGTTCATGAAGGCCGGCAGGAGAATGAGGTCAGGCTTGGTCACCCAAGCGCTCTGCACGCCGGGGTCACGCAAGAAGGCGTCGCAGTACTCCGGTAAGTTACGGAGAACTTTCTTCATCACCTGAGAGTTGACGTCTCTGCCGGAGCTCGCCTCACGCATTTTGAACACGTCGAAACCGCCCGTCACTTTCTGGACGGTCTGCCAAGCCTCGCTGGCGACCAGGTCGGTGTAGGAGCGCGAGACATTAGTGGGCCCTGCGTGTAGCGATGCCACGGTCACCTGGTGGCCACGGCGACCCAAGGACTCAGCCAGAGGTGTCAGGATGTTCTTATGGGAAGGAGAACCCAGCGGCAGTACCATCAGGACACGGGACCCTTCAGTCACTGCTGCCAGAGAAACCACGACAACAGTGAACCAATTCATGGTAAAGGAAAGTCTTGAGCCAAGTGTAGGTTTTCAGGATGACCTGAATTCAGAGCTAGAGTGTGGAGAACTGTCTAGCGTGAGGAGGGTAGTATCATCTGAATGGTGGGCGTGTAGCGCGGTATTATATACCCACGGTGAGGTGGGTGGGAGGGAGGGGCCAGAGGTTGTCCCGGCGCCATTGGTCATTCTTCCCACCTCTGTCAGCATTACCGCCTACCACACTCCACGTCAGTGTATGTGCACCACATCACGTACAGTCGTGCTTGTCACTCCACATTCACGTGCACAAGTGCAGAGTAGTTAAAAGGAAAACTTCGTCATATGACATAATGATGTGGAAGGGGAAAATATAGCTATAATTGTTCAAAGACTGACAACCCACCAGCTGGATCGCTTAACAAAGACGTAGGTCGGCTGTGCCTTTGATAGGTCTCGCGCTGTTAATAATTACGTCGATCGAATAAACCAAGGACAACTTCCTGTATTTGCGTCGGCCGGTTTATTGAATCATCTCATTAGCATATGTTATTCAATACTGGGTGTCACTTTCTTTTAGGGGAGAACAGTCGCCGTCAGTGTTACTCTCAAGCGTATTCAAAACAGTTAAGTTGTGCGAGCCTCACCTTGGTTTAGTAGGGACGTGTTGTTCACCCCGTGGAGCTTAGAATTAGGCAACGTAATAGGCGGACAGCCCCAGCCGTTGGAGTGACTGACACCAAGACCAGCGCTCAGACTTACCACCAGCGCTCAAAGAGTCGTGGGACATACCGGTAAAGTTCTTCTCAAAACAATCGTCAGCGGTAATGGTTTCATTCATTACAATGGTCGCCTCCGTGCGATCAATCACTTGACTCACCATCCCATATGCTGTGGGCAAGACATTACAGACAGTCGACAAACTTCGATTGTATTGTAATGGTGTACAAAAAAAGTGACTACATGGCAAATAGGGTTTCCTTCCTACGGAAACATTTGCACCGGACCTTTTGCCTTTGTTAAAGTTGTACAACAGTAATATCAAGACAGCTGATAGTCCCAGGACTCATATGAATGTTGCTTGAATGGAAAATGAGCATGAAAGCCAAACTTCTCTCTCAATACGAGAACGAGAAGTGGTGATGCTTGTAACAGGTCTCTCTCATTACTTCTCCCAATGGAACATGTGTGATACATGTATGCTTTCCTTACGTGTATGTTGTATATGGGCGAGAGTTATGCTAGGGACTGCATGAACACAGTGTTGTGCTAACTTACCTATTGGTGTACACGACTGGCAGTGTGGTGAAGCAAGGAAATGAGTCAGGTATAGATTTTTCCCCCCTTGGAACAAGAACCAAAAGTGTTGTGAGACCAGGGCATGGGAGTGTTATTTCACCTATAACTTAAACTACGTTAGTTAAGGTAAGTTTAGATAGATTTAGAAACGCTAAGCCATAACGCAGTGTAAACGATATAGATTTCATCCACAAACCTTGTCATATTTACTGCTCCTTTCATTAAGAGTGAACGAATACAAAACTAATGAATTCTACGCAGTTTCCTGCGACGTACTTTCAACGAGTGCATGCCATGATGAATGTTATTAAGTTCATGGCATGCAGTGCATGAGCCGTGTGGGAGCGCTTATAACGTCGGAGGCATGGTCAAGCCTAGTAGTGACTCGGAAAAAAAAAATAAATCCACACAAGTGCGTATTTTCCCAAAGGTTTCTTTAGCCAAAGTTTTGAGGAAGTTATTTTTTTTTTTTGTAGCTATTGTATACATCATGTACAAGCGGGGTAAATGGTAATTATGGTGAGGATAGCAGCGTTGGTGAGCGGGGAGGGACCGAGCGGAGGAAGACACTTGATCACTTGACTGACACCTGTTGTACTTACCCTGTGTTGTCGTTGATGATGGCGTCGGTCATGCCCTGTGTGATGAGAACACTTTACGAAATCACGAGAACGAAACTCGGAATGCCATATTATGCTGCTGCCCACTGTCTCTCCTACGGTGTGGTCGGGAGTCTGTGAGGAAGATTGACGGCGGCGTCAGGAAGCGTCTTTCGGAACCGTCCAACCCAACATTTATATACTCTCAGCCTAGAATCTTGTATATAGCTTAAACACAGCGCATAATGTGACATGCATTTTAACACGCACCAAAGCATAACCTCAAGGCCAACAGTGTTGGGCTTCTTGCTGCCGTTTCTACTGGGTTGTTCTTGTTGTTGCTACTGTTGCTGTCGTCATTGGCCAGCACGTTCTCTCTCCTCCTGCGTCACACCCAGACACCAGCATGAAATCAGTGAGACGTATTAATCTTTTCTTTTTTTAAGGCATTCAAAGGCAAGGATTAGCGTAGAAACAATTAGCAAGTTGTTTGGAATCAGAACTTCGTTTTCTGTTGTTATCTGGCTTTACCTACAAATTTCATCTGAAGAGCTAAGCCTTCAATGACCAGATTTAAGTTAACCACTCCAGCACAAATGAAACCTAGTTGAAGGATAAATCAGGGATTTGCTAGTTTGATTTACTCCTTGAATTATGTGGGTGCTTAAAGTTTTCAAGGTAAAGCTGATGGAAAGGGATTATTATGTAAGTTTAAGTCAGGTGACCAGTTTAGTGCATCAAACTTTACTTTGGGTATACAGTGTGTGGTATAGTGATGTCTTTGTCCATTTAAATGGTGTTGATATTTACTAGTATGTAGTATATTGGCAATTTTGGTTTGATATATATATATATATATATATATATATATTGCGTAGAGTAACTTTTTACCAGACCTCACCCGCTTCCGAGCAGACGCTGTCAGACTAGTGTGGCATACCGATGATGCAACAGCCTAAACAAATGCAAAAAAAACAG
>JAUUDZ010460983.1:1398-12214 GCA_032361705.1 Panulirus versicolor | reverse complement strand
CTAGGTGGCACGTGTTGGGCGGCCACTGACTATGGAGGTCTTGCTGGTACTCCACTCCTGGGTATCGAAGGATTAATGACGGCTGCGCAGTGAACCAGCACTTCAGTGGCTGTTGAGTTTCACTTCTGTGGCCCAGGCTGTAGTCATATCTTGCCGCCTTACCCACACGCGGGTTGCTGGCATTCATTGCACAAGCATTCAGTCTCTCTGTCTCTTACGTAACACTTCACAATACGTAACTCACACGGCTTGCTCTTCGTAACTCCAGAGTTCCCCTGCAGTGAGTGCTGTTCGTAAGTATTGTGTGTGTGTGTGTGTGTGTGTGTGTGTGTGTCACTTCTATATATCTTTCGCTACAGACATACCGAGCGGATGACCCTCCTCTGTTGCTACCTGGGTCGGTATAATAAGCCAGGGGGCCATCAGGGCAGTCACTGCCCTGGGAGCTGAGCTGGGAGAAGAGGGAAGGGTTATATCGGCGGCCGCACTACATTAAACTTCAGCTGGTGTGGCCAGGCTTCCCGCCCTCCCAGGTAAGGTCGGCTAAAGTAAAGGTGAACCCGGCCGCCAGTCCGACCTCCCCAGTGTTACCAGCTAAGAATATCCTGTGATTAATCACCCATTCTCTCCATTTTCGTCTTTACTGTCTCAGTATTTTAGAAATTTTGAGCCTATACTCTTCAATTTTTCATAAGAAAGTTCATGTATATAAATACCATGAACGTATGCAGTTCTGATGATTATATGATAGAGGAGAGTACTATCTCAAATAATCCGAAAGACATTAAGAGAACGGGCATCCTTACATCTTAAGAGCAAAGTGGATGAGGGTAGAGTGGCTGTGGCAACGCTGGCGAGAGAAACAACTTAAACTTGAGGCCTTCAGTTAACCTGCCACTTAGGGAGGCAAGGGTCCACCCTCTAAGTGTACGCCTTCCCCCCAGCACCTCCGCACCAGCAACACCACCACCATCACGCCCTGATTCACTCCGGCATCAGGAAGACAGCGCCGTCATTGACCCTAACAAGCTCATTCTTCCGTCAAATATCAAGGCACTTTAACTGCAAAACCCGAAACTAGGTCTATGTCCTTGAGATGATGTCGGTTATATGAATTCCCTTTGGTGAGACTATAAGGTTTTAAACTAGCGTATATATTCAGCTCAAGCACCCGTTGCATGAAATGGTCGCTGGAAATGTTCGTCAAGCAGACGTTCGCTGGCAGCGCGCACTGGCTAGCCAGTAGTTGAGGGAGTGCCGCAGGGGAGATGGTTAATGCCTCGGTTACATGATGCTGGCGTGTCTCCCGGAATTAGAGGCGATCCCAAAACGCGCCTTAATGTAATATTGCTGAGGTTGTGAGACACGGATGGAAGGAGCGTGAGGCAGGAGCTGGATGTTGGGTGCAGCAGTGAGGGAGGTATGAGGCCGTGGTATGAGATGAAGTTATAGATGGAGTTTGAGGGAAGGGAGTATGAGGAAGGTCGTAGATGGAGTGTGAGGGAAGGTCATGGATGGAGTGTAAGGTAAAGTTAAGGTGGAGGATGCGTGAGGGAAGATTGGAAGATGGTTATTATGAGATTTAGAAATGAAAGTGAGAGACGACTGCTGAACCATTATTAGGGGAAATCGTCAGGTGGATAACAGAGTGAATGCTAGCTGGGAGATATGAGTAACATTACGTAATACTTTTTCCCCAAACTGTTGGAAGGCTTACAACCACTAGTGGTACACGATAACCATCCAGACGGTACGTAGCGTTGATCTTCGAAATTCCAGTGGCAAGTAAAACGAAATGTGAATACATCTACCTTAATAAATGATGGATAATATACATTACTCTTCTTTCTCTATGTAATGCCATATACGTATGATTTATACAAATTCACGTTATTTTACTATGTGAAACTGAGGCATTACCTATACAGTGGTATTCAAAGTGGAGGAAATACAGGTTAGTGATAAGTCTCGAAAAGGGCACGAACCACCGGCATATGAGACGTTACTGGTGGAGAGATAAAGGAAGACATTTAGGGATTCAGAGCCAGTTGATCCTCAGGGACGTATAGAAGAAATTTATGTCTGCTCGTCCGCCGCTCCATCACTTTGAGGTCTTTGAGATATATTGATGATAACTGCAAGTATAGCGGTGTGGGCTGCGCCTGCCTACAAGAAGCGTTCTCCTGAGGACTTTACCTCCTCCTGGATATGTAAAGCAGACAATTGACCTCCACGCCTTGCGTCCAGAGGTTCATGTTGTGTGAGTATATCTCAGGAATGGTGAAAGTAAATCTGAGGAGAGAGCCAGGGAGGATCTTGTTCCTGTGCTTCACCAGATCGCTATGGCAGCACTAACTGTTACAACCAGTGATCGATCCTTGAGGCAGTTTAAAACTGGTGGTCATTTCTGTTTGAATAATTTATCTTATAAAGAAATAACGAGCGGTCATGTTTTCATGATGATATTGAGTGAATTGGAATTTGTATTAAAACTAAAGATTGAGATGTCGGTCATGGATATATGGAGGTCAGATAAGACGATCCTTCTGATCTTAACTTCACTTTTCCTTCATCTCTGAGTTCTTAAGAAGATGCTCAAGTGTACACGAAAAGTTTTAAGTGCAAGGATTAAGGAGGTTAGCTGCCCATGTAGATATAGTGCTAATGGAAGTAACTTTACTGAATCATGAACTTCACGTGCTCGCCAGCACGTGAAGGAATCTGTAGGAAAGAGATCAGGTTTAAAAGAATATTGAAAGACATACAGTCCATTGAATATATGTAGAAAATCATGAATAAGTTCATGATCAGTCATAAAACGACGATGTAGGAGGGAGGAGAGGCCACCATGATGCTATACCGAGGTGTGAGTGAAGAACTTGCCAATGAATATGGACCAGAAAAGAACGAAGAGAAGAGGAAAATATTTGCGTAGTGAAACAGATATGTGAGCGAGCAACATACAAGTTATATCACCTTTACCTCCAGACTCACCACCTGGATGTACTCAACTTCATAACCAGACTCACCACCTGGACGTACTCACCTTCACAACCCGACTCACCACCTGGATGTACTCGCCTTCACAACCCGACTCACCACCTGGATGTACTTGCCTTCACAACTAGACTCACAACCTGGAGGTACTCACCTTCACAACCAGACTCACCACCTGGTCGTACTCACCTTCACAACCAGACTCACCACCAGGTTGTACTCACTCTCTTCAAGCCTCCTGCCATCTCCACATAGAGCTGTAAATTTGAACTTCTGGTGGAGCGATTTTATTGAAAACATCCCACGTTTATCATCCGAATAAGAGATAATCATGTAGCATATATGTGGATCACGGCCAGCACTCGAGATGCATATCTGTCTGTCCTAATCATTTTCTCACAGAGACGTGGAGAATTGGGCATTTACCCTCTAAACAAACAAAGGCATCTCTCGGCCTGAATGTCAAGATGTATCACACAAGACAAGAGACAACAGTCATTTCAAAACATTTAACATACTCTCTGCCTGGAAATTCCTATCCCTAAAGTTCAAGTAGTATGTAATATTGTGTGAGGAATGGCTCACAGGCGTCATGTAAATCGATGTCGCTCGTATATCAGAGAAAGTTCCCCATGTTTATTTTTAGTTTCAGCCTCTGATGTACGGCTCAAACTCGAGAGAAAAGATGGCCAAACATTTGTTAGAAAACCCCGTCTGTCCCAGGATGAATGAGACAGCGGTAATAAGAGAGAGCGAGAGAGAGAGAGAGAGAGAGAGAGAGAGAGAGAGAGAGAGAGAGAGAGCTGGGAAGTGAGTAGTTGCAACCAAACAGATGCTCATTACACTTCGTATACAGTTACCCAAAAGAAGGATCTCCGGTATTTTCTTGTGGTCTATGTAGAGTTGGGTACTCTCCGGGCGGAGGGATGCACAGTAGATGATTTAATATTTTGTTTTAAAATAGTGTGAATTTCGACACTTTCGACAGGGATCTACGTCGACGCTGTGCCTGCGACACACAGCCAGGGCATCAGTCGGAGTTTACAACCTTTTTTAGCTCATACTTCGACTCGGTTCCATCTTAGAATAAACTTAGTAAGAATTTTTCCTTTTGAAGTTTTGCTTCAGCCACGTTTTGGAGTTTAGTTTCAGCTCATTTTGGAGTCCAGTTTCAGCTCGCTTTGAAACTGTTCCGACTGCTCTTTGGAGTCGTTTGAACTACATTTTAAATTTCTTTTTTGAAAAACTTTGGAGCTCTATTTCACCTAAGCTAAGTTCTTTTCTTTCTTATCCATTCCTAGCGTCTGTTGATCACTAGGCACATTTGCTGAACATCAAGACTCATCTGTTGAACATCCCGACATATATGATGAACACAACGACACCTCTGCTAAATAATAGGCCACCAATGAAGTTGAACATCCTTACACTTTTTTAGTACAGCATCTGTGTTGAACACCTAAGTGGGTTGTTACGTTTTATACATATGATTAACATCTTAATGCTTCTACTACTGAACACCTGCACCTTCCTTCCCAATGATAATATAAGCTGCTTGGTCTTTAGTAATGAATGGACTGACTGGAAATCTTCACTGTGGTCGCTATAAAATCTACATCTTGACACAGACGGCAGAGAGCAATTGTATCTTATGAGACGTAGTAAACACACCTCCATATCTTATTAGTAAAGTCAATCACACTTAAGTCTGGCGTGTTATGGCTTCCCATTCCTGATATCTTATCAAATTCATTGAAGTTCATATCAATCAGGAGGAGATCTGCTGCGAGATATTTACTGACCAGCGCACCATCGCTGCTGCCGAGCTTGTTGCGTCTGTTGGAGTTCTTACACCTCTGTTGCTGAGCTTGATACATCGGTCGGAGCTTTTCCATCTCTGTTGCCGGGCTTGATATATCCGTTGGAACTCTTACACAACTGTGGCTGAGGTTGTTACATCTAATGGACTCGAACATCTCTGTTACAGAACTTGTCATATTTATTGGAATTCTTACATCACTGTTGCTGAGATTGTTATATATGTTGCTGAGCTTGTTATATCTGTTGCTGAGCTTGTTACATCTGTTACTAGGCTTGTTTTACCTGTTGGAACCCATCCGGGTATCTCTGTTGCTGAGCGTGTTGTGTCTGTTGAAACCTTTACGTCACTCCTGGTGAGCTTGTTTCATCTGTTGGAACTCTTACACCACTGTTGCTGTACTTGTTGTGTCTATATAAGCTCTCACACCTGTATATACATTGTAAACGTTTCACTAACTTGATACAAGAATCAATTTCAGAATCTCATTCCTATACTCCACAGTTGGTTGTGTTAGTACCTACCTTGACCAAGCCGCCGCCTCAAGACCCAGTGCGCTGAGAGGAGGCAATTCTTACCACGAGTCTGAGAGTATGTGTCAGTCTCCTGCGGGCAGTTCTCATGGCGCAATATTTCCCCGCGAGTCTGCTGCCTGTCGTTGGCTGCCGGCGGCAACTCTTGACCAGAGACCGAGGATTCTTGAGAATGTAATAACGTTATGAAGCTCCACTAGGCCCTAATGTGGACGTCACACTCCAGTTATGAATTTCCTTCCTATTCTTCTTCATATACACAGTTTAAGCCCTTAAGAAAACAAGGAAATCATTAGACATTAAGAAGACTTTCTACACACAAGAGGACGTCTCTTCCTTCCTTCCTATTCCCCGTAGATTCACTCGTATCCCACCTCGTCCCAAGCACACCACACTCACCACACCTGTCGTCTAATGAATTCAGCCGTTCCTCAGAGTACTCCAGTCCATTCAGAGTTCTGACGCCCTATGAATTCTAAGAATCAAATTAAATCAAGAGAAACGAGAGTAAAAGGTAAGTGGACATTATTACCGTGACTATCATTGACGTCTGTCACGCGACTAAACACTTGTCTCTAATTGAGTGGGACGTCTCGATGTTTATAGTGGATATTGTGCATCGTCCGACTGTACTGTAAATAGCCTCTTTTACTACACTAGACTCTGGTCAAAGCCAACATCTCTTCGTTCATCGACAGATGTGGCGACACGAGTGAGGTAAAGAGCCTAAGAGAGTATTCTTTGCCATAAGTGATCACGTCTTCCTAACTGTCGAGGGAGATTACAGCCTATCACAGATATCATTTCCAAACACAAAAGAAGAAAAGAAAAAAAAGAAATTCGAAAGACTCCCGCCAGTCATCGTCCCCAGAACCTGCACCTTGGCTTCGCCCACAGCCCCGCCTGGGGCTCGTAACGGCCCTCGGACCTCGGGTCTGCATGTCTATTCCGGTGCAACAAAGTTAACACAGTGGCAGCAGCGCCCTCGCTGTGCGTCTATTCCAGTGCAACAAAGCTAACACAGCGGCAGCAGCGCCCTCACTGCATGTTCATACCAGTGCTACAAAGCTAACACAGCGGCAGTGGCAGCTTCGCTGTTCCCTAACCACGTCACACAAGCCAACCTCTATATACAAAAGGCTATGCATGTTGTGTGCCTCAGAACCAATGATTTGTACAGATGTCTGCAGATGCCACAGTGTGAGGAAGTTAGTATGGTGGCCACAGGGAATATGGGGCGATCTCGAGGAATATCATACGTAACTCGGGTGTAACGTATGGCTGTAGTGCTGGAAGGAAAAAGCTTTCAGTCTGAAACATGATGAAAACCTGGTGCAAAAAGCTTTCAATTCATCAATTCATAGTATAATTTCTACATTGAATTTACAGTCTGATTTTCACCTGAGATCTGTAATGTCTGCAATACCTCATCGGTGTATTTTCAGCCGAATGGCTGCATAAAGCCAATTAGCTGTTATCTATTCATTCATTTAACCTAAAAGGAATTTGTTCAGCAGTATCTGTCAATAAAAGTGACTCATCTTGAATCAAAATAACTAATGTGTTTGTGGGACAACAGTGTTTTGTCAAGTCTGCCTCAACATTATGTCCAAAACTTTACAACAAGTTTTGGATACTTGAAGAGAAACACGAAATCTTTAATGTCACACCTGGATCATAACTTGGCACTTAGAGTATAATGTGGCACCTGGAGTATAATGCAACACCTGGAGTATGATGTGGTGCCTGAGGTATAATATGTCACTTGAAGTATGATAGAGCACCTAAAGCATAGTGTAACACCTGGAGTATGATATAACAACAGGAGCATAATGTGACACATGTAGTATGATGTGGCACGTAGGGTATAATATGGCACCTGTAGTATAATATGGCACTTAGAGTATAGTGTGGCACCTGGAGTATAATGTGGCACCTGGAGTATAATGTAGCACCTGGAGTATAATGTGACACCTGGAGTATAAGGTAGCACCTGGGGTTTGATAACATATTAATCATCCCATATTTGGACCAGTGAGACTTGAGGCGTTAGGCAAGAACAAGGGACTGGACTACCAGGTGGAGTAAGGCCTCCCAGAAACCTTACAAGACGCAGCGACAGAGACCCTGGCGAAACTTTGAACTCCGCTGAACTTTGTTGTTGGCGAGGAAAAGAAAACGATACATAGCGAGGACTGATGCCGAGGGACGATTTGCACACAAGAGTAAGTCTAACACAAAAAACATCAGTAGCAGCTTTTATTCTTTCGGGTTGAGCGAACAAATATAGCACGCTCCACTGACATCACTGGATGGATACCACAACGGTTCGGTGACCTGGCATCTTTAATTAAATTATGATTACATATTTAATCATGTACAAAGGATGGTGTATTATCTATTCAATATTACCGTGATGTTGGTGGATCCAGGGAATAATGAGAAGGAGGCCGTGGGATGTGGGTGGGGGTTATGCTGGTCTGGTCACCCGGGAGCATAAAGTGCTCCTGAACATAGTTATTAATGTCACAGACTGTCATTATGTGTACGAGGGTAGCAAGTCTACGCCAGGGAACAAGGCCTCCCTGCCCTTTGCCAGCCTGCAGGATTGGGTTTGAGGACATCATCTGTGTGAAATTAATATTTCCTCAAAAGGTGCAGTATGCCTGTACCCATTTGGCCCACTCCGTCTCCCTGAGTACAGAGACAAAGACTGCTGATAACCAGGCACGTTACGATCGCTATGTATTGCACATACAACGTAAGCCATTTTGCAGATGTATTGATCAACTTTCGATCTCTTTCGGCTGCCAAAGCCGATGTGTAACCGTAGTAGACGAGACCGCAGCTGACATTTCAAGCCTATAGTCTTGCAGCATTTCTTGCTGATACAGTAATAGTAACAACAGCAGCACCCTAGTAGTGCGCTGAAATAGAAGGGACCTTTCACTACGGCAACAACAGTAGCAGTCCGACACTACGGTAACAACAGTAGCAGCCCAATACTGCTGTAACAACAGTAGCAGTTCAACACTACGGTAGCAACAGTAGCAGCCCAGCACAAGGTTACAGTGTAATCAGCATACAAGAACAGTGGAAGTTACCACGGAAAGTTCCGCTGGCAGTGAGTGTCAGCAAATTTCAAACCCCTACTCCGCCGCTGACAAGGGGCTGGCGCCGAGAAGTGGCAGAGGCAGTGATGGGCCGGCTTTGACTGGAGACACACACTGGTCTCGCTAATTTGTGTTCTCACCCCCTTGTTGTCAAGCTTGGAAATAAACATATTCTTTTAAATATAGGCTTTGATTGCAAGCCTAAGAAGGCTCCGGACTGATAACAGACTGTTCACAACAGGAGCAGTAATAAAGGTAGAGTAGAGGTCGCATCTACACCCGGAGCCTGTGTGGTTGGTACAGGTACCTCTGCATGTGTCTGTTCCCTACTGAATGCCACTACCACCACCACCACCACCACACACCCACTGGCTATTGTACCACTCTCTTTCGCCCCTTTCCGCCTTCCATACCCTTACCTGATCATCTCCTATGCTTCCTGTCTCTTAGCTTCCCGACATCCTTCCCCCCTAAACCCAACAGTCTCTACCACTGCCCTTACCTCCCGCTTCACTCCTTTTCCACTTCTCCCCTTCTCACCTCTCCTCCCGTCCTGACTACCTCCAGAACTCCTTCTCTCCGAGCTCCCTCCACCTGTGCTTTTATTTGATCACCCTTTCCCTACCCAGCTGACCACGACCTTAACTCTATGCTCCCCCAACTGCTTCCTGCTCCATCCTAGCGCCCCTCTCTCGTGTCATATACACGCAAGCCATCGTCGGCACTGATCGCAAGCCCCAACTGAATATATTGCAAGGCAGATAAGGGGAATGGCAGGAGAGCGCTGGGATATGGCTTAGGACCGCTGCTTACAGTCGCCCGGAGCAGTTAATGGCTGATACAGGTGATGTACCGAGTGGGTTTTTCCGGCGGTGTGACAGTCATTGGCCCCCCCGGAGTCGCCGGTGGAGGTGGCCGCCATAGGCATCGCAGCATCGACGGCAGCGGAGGCGGCCACCGTTAACACCACAGCATCCACAGCAGCGGGGGAGGCAGCCACCGCAGCATCAACAGCAGCGGGGGCGGCCAACGCAAACACCGCAGCATCGACGGCGTCGGCGGGGACTACGGTTATCGACAGGGGGGAAAAATTGATAATGTTTAGGGTAATGGATTGGGAAGAGGGAAATTGATTGCTAGGGGTGATAAGTCGGCTGGGTAGGAAAATGTCGCAGGGTTTCAATTTGATGTGGAAGAGCGTGGTGGAGATATGAGTGTGGAGGGTGACGCAAAGTATGAGGAGGAGGAGGGTATCTGGCACTACATGGACAAGCCAGTGAACACGCCTGATGGTGTATGGGGAAGTTATCTGCTGGAATAGCACTTGTGACTCACATGACAAATCGACATAGATGGGGACACGATAGTATAGGAGCAAGCCTCTCCCTACCTATTCCTATACATGAAGATTGGAAAGGAAAGCTACCGCTACTCCCTCTAGCAGATCATCCGGTAGGAAGAGACGTTGTCATGAAGGAACGCCATGTGCTATGAAGAGAATATAGTAACATGGAAATTCTATAAGAAGGAAGGAATCAACACCACATTCTGATCTTCTTCAGCCACCAGATACTTTAGGAATGGCCGGCTTTAGCTGCTCTCCTGAGAAGAATAAAGGAACAAAAGACACGGCCGTGTATCTTCTCAACATACGCTTTGAACAGAGGATCTCGCACTTACTGAGTGTGGCTGGATCTTCACACATAATGGATCTTCGTGCCAAGGCTCAGCGGCATTGATCGAAATGCTAGAGAAAAATAGGCAAAAAAATAATTAAATGTGGTCTTGACCCTACTGAATATCAAGATTAACCCAATTTGAAATTCTATTAAACCATTGTATGGAACGAGTTGCAGAGCATCCTTTTCTCATTTTCATCATCACTTGAAATAGAATGGATTACGATAAAAAAAAGAAAATATAGGCGTAGTTTTGGCAATATCTAATCTTTACAGAAAGCTAAAAATAGTCGTCACTAAATTTTTATCATTATGTTGGATATGTGTAAGGACGCTGTTTTTCACCAAATTTTATGAACGTTATTGAAATTTTGGCCGAGTAATTTGCAAAATACTCTAAATTGTACTTCTTGGTGAATGTTAACCCTTAAAGAATAACCAAAAATGGTCAAATGAAAATATGATATATGGTATGAATCGAGAAAAAGAAAATTAAAAATATTTTGTGAATTTCAAGAAAAATAACTGAAATATGACGGGGTGAAAAATTAAATGTCATCCTAGTGACCCCTAACCCCTTTATGATATCATAAACGCCTAAGATCACAAATGTATTAGATATTCACATAAAGCGTGCGGAAAAATATCCGTATTACAGTGTCTTGTTCCATCGAC
>JAUUDZ010460972.1:515-12215 GCA_032361705.1 Panulirus versicolor | reverse complement strand
TGTGTGTGTGTGTGTGTGTGTGTGTGTATGTGTGTGTGTGTGTGTGTGTGTGTGTGTAAGTTGTATGTGAAAGAGACTGAAGAGAAACAGTTGTTTCAGGAGTGGTAAAGGATGTGTGAATCAGGTGTTTGCTATGAAGAATGTGTGTGAAAGATACTTGCAGAAAGAGAAGGATTTTTTGTATATATTATTATGGATCTGAAGGAAGCGTATGATACAATGATAGAGATGCTTTGTTGATGTTGTCAGGAGTATATGGTGTGGGAGCAAAGGTACTAGAAGCGGTGACGAGCCTTTGTCTGGAGAGCATAGCGTACGTACGAGTAGGAAGAAAGGAATGTGCTTTGTTCCAAGTGATGTTGGCTCTGCGTCAGAGATGTTTAATGTCAGCACATCTGTTTCATCTGTTAATGGATGGGAGGGAGGTGAATGCAAGTGTCTTGGGGAGAGGGGTAGGTATGCAGTCTGCCGTGCGTTAGGGGTCCTGGAACGCGAGTCAGTTGCCGTTTGCAGATGACACGGCGCTGGTGGCGGATTGGAATGAGAAACTGCAAATTTTGGTTTCTGGATTCGGGAATGTGTGTGGAAGAAGAAAGCTGAGAGTAGATGTGAGAAAAGACAAAGGTCTAAGGTTTAGCAGTGGAGAGAGACAGGTCAGTTGAAGTCTGAATTTGGAAGGGGAGAACTCGCAAGAAATGAAGTCTTTTGCCTGAAGGTGGATAAGACAGAGAACGGACGCATGGGGGCTGAAGTGAGCCATAAGGTGGATAAGGGGGACAAGGGTCAGAAGTTGTGTTTCCGCAGGTAAAGAAACACCTTGGTGAGGCTGTATCATCATTATCAGGTAACTAAACAGTCTCGTCAAAGGGCTAGCTTGATTACTGTCTATCCTATACCCTGCTACTTAATTGTAGCGCAGCCGTGACTTGCAGGGGCTCTTGTAAAAGAGGTCTTGGGGTAATGTCATTATTGTTATTATATTCACATAACTGTCTATTGATGCTTGATCTGAATCATACGAGGTGCATCTGTGAAATATGACACAGATGTAAGTGACGATTGTATCTGCATAATGAACATTAGTGATCCAGGTAAGTTGCTTTCTTGTGTACCGCTTCATTTCCACATGAGTCTGAAAACATCTCGAGAATTTCTGTGGTGAGGGATACATTTTGACAGCGAAGTGCTTCACGTTACTATCTCCCTTTTCTAATAACATGCTTCACTTTCCTCTATACCCATTTTCTACTGAGCTTGTAAGAGATCTTCGCTGAAACACCTGTGGTCGTAAGGAATATATTGAAAATAATATATTTGTGTATAATATGATGCTTAGTAATTGATTTATATGAAGAATAATCTCCACCAAGCGATGTCATAAACAGGCACATTGTTTATCTGTAAGATACACATGATATCATATTGCCCAACGGTTTATCAGCAAGGTTCACGTGATATCATTCCCAAACAGTTTTTCAAGCACCCACCCGCTTCCAGGAAGGTCTCACCCATCATCACAGTCTTGACCACATATGGTATGCTGGTTTTACGGTGTGACTCTTCTCTCGTACCTGGAAGATGATAACTATTTACAGTCGTCTTTATATATTGTGTCTCACTTACTTCATAACGTCATCTCTAAGCGAAGAAGCGCGGCCAGTTTTATTATGTAAACACCCTTAAAGTTGCTTTTGCATTAGTCTCTTCCTGCTTGCTTGTACTGTACTCTACCTTGGCGTTTGTTCTTCCTTCTTATGTTTAGGTATTTCATAGTATTTTAATATCTTTTTTCTACCAATACTTGAACCGTCTTCCTGGTCTGGCAAAAAGGAGGAGGATTAGCACGTCAGACCTACTTGAATTTTTTCCTTATACACTGGTGTTTATATAGGAAAACTGGACAGTATAACGCATACGTGACTCACACACACACACACACACACATAACGTACTTTACAGATGTTTTAAGTCCACAGTGATCTGTGGCCATAACTTTGGTCTGTTGCCTACCACACACACCCACCGTCACTCCTTTAGAAGCCTGTCTCATTCACTGTTTCTAGATACATTACATATGCTTTCCTTCTAATCATTATATTTAGCCTAAATTTCAAGGGAATGAGGTGATCTATCTCCAGACGGCCATACATCGTCCAAGTCTTGCCCCAGTATCCTTCTTAATCAGCTGCGAACAGCATACATAAACAACACGTCTCAGTAAGCCTTATCCTCGTGCCTCAAGAGGTATCAAGTTGCCATGATACAGCCTTATAATGTAAATATATACTCCGCTAAGGCACTAAGATATCCGCCAGCCTCATCATTCAGCTGCCTTACAGATGGCAAGTCAGATTAGCGGGTTCCGTCTATATATACTGAATGACAGATAAGATTCACTTCATTACCAGTCGAACGCTATAATGAAGGCAGGGACGAAAACATTATGAGGGCACAATCCGTTGAAAAATGACAAGTCTATAGAGGGAGGACGGGAGCGTGTGTTTGGCGGGGACGTCATCGTTTACCCGACAGCCGTCACAACAGAGACATGTTCACCATAACGCCTCCTGAGTGTTCCTCCTCATCCTCCTCCTCCTCACACCTCGCAGGCACTGCTTGCTACCCTCAGCGTACAGCTCTTCCCCGTCCCCAGACCGAAGCACGAGACGCGGAGCAATGAGCAACACGAGACACGAGGTAAAGACGAAGCCTCTGACCTACAACTGAACTGAATGTGAAACTGTTTATCCTGGCGATCTTCGTCAAGAATTATTCCAGCGGGTTTAATGTTGGTAAGCTAGACCTTTGTCTTCATCATCGCCAGACAGTGTATTATCTCTGTCCTTTATTCACTTGAGGCGAATTTCATCTGTTTTATACTTATGCTGGGAGCTACTTGCCTAAGAGCCTCGTTCATTATGAATAACCCTAAGTGAATAGGAGCTATTTTGATAATCCGTTGATATCAGAAAGTTCTGTACCGGTAGCACATTACGTATATTCATAAACACAGGTATATTCATTTGTCGTTAAACTTCATGTTATAAACTGTGCAAGAATTGTACATAAACACACCTACATAGACACACGCCTTTTTTATCCTATTTTTTCATTTTTTTTCCTTTGTTTTACCATTCACTGTACGCTTGGTGTGGTTGAGAACTTTTATGTCTGACTGGAGCCTTGGACACACACACGTGATAGTCACAGTGAAAGAAAATACCCTTAGTAATGATACCATCGAATAAGCTGCAGCAATCGCTGTGTGCAAGGAACTTGATTGTCGATATTTTACCTTCCCTGTCACCGGAGCCTCACCCTAGGGGAATGACTTAGGAAATGAGCTGATTGCTGGCAAATATTAGAAGCACATTCATGTACATGGACAAAGAAATACTCTACAAGTTCTACATCCTACCTCACGCGCAGAGAAGCACAAATATGTAATAGAGAAGGTCCAGAAGAGGGCAACAAAGATGGCACCTGTATTAAGAGTTTCCCTGGTGTATCGGTTAGCGTTCCTGACCGCGACGCATTCATGGGTCGCTCAGGGTCGAGCGCATATGTTTGAATCCTAGTTGCGGCAGTCGGCCCACAGTCAGCCTAGCTGTTCATCCACTCTAAGGAGTTGGTCCATGAAATAGGTACGTGGCTCAGGCTAGGGTATATACATATAGCGTTAATGGCCTTGATTCGGGCCTCAGTTGCCCGAGCCGTCTCAATTAGCATACGAAAAAAAAAAAATAGAGCTGAGTTACAGCGATAGGTTAGAAATCATTAATTCATTTATTTTGGAAGAGGACAGAGGAAAGGGAGACTCGATCACAACTTTTTAAGTTCTTTTTTTCATACCAGTTTGATGACATTGTCTTGTGATGCTCAGTCTACGCGAAGGTGTTCCCAGGGAGTTGATGTAACAGGAGGATTTTCAGAGTCGCGTTGCATCGTCTGATGATGATTTTTTCTATCTTTGGAGGATGGTGGACGACCAGGTATATTGATTCAGCGAGAACAAAACCTGTACTTCTAGATTTATTGACCATATCGAGAACTGTAGGCCCTGGGTTGGTGACATCTTTCGTATTGTTCTCTGATGGTCCTGACACCCCTCGCCCCTCCACCTCGGATACGAAATGTTACCACGTTCACATCTTCATGTACACGAACCATCGATCAGGACCAGCAAAAAAATGCCGTCTCATTTTTTTTTCTTCTGAACAAGATGCATTTCGACTTTTGGACCACCATTCATACCATCACTATTATTGATTTAAGGACTCCTTCATCAGGACCACCATTCATACCATCACTATTATTGATTTAAGGACTCCTTCTTCAGGAGATCATACAGATTATAAAAAGCGCTGTACAGTCATCAACGGGGAGGGAATGGATCGACTGCTCTGAAGTTCTTCGGAGAGATTGTACTCCCGTTATGCGACCTCGCCGCAGGTGACGTCGCCCCAGATCTGCGTCGGGTGCGTCCGAGTTCGTGGAGACCTCCAGACGAGCACTCCCATCCCTACTGACGTCGACGTCCTCGTTCATCGGCAGAGTGTCATCCACTTGCTTCTGTTGCTCATGCCTTCACGATCCTCCGTGGCGCAGCGGTTACCATCGCGACGGAACCAATCTAACGGGCCTGAGTTTGAGTCCCGGACAGCCGACCCAGCTGTTCATTCTCCCCTTATGGGGCTGGTCGATATATGGATACCTGGCTTAAGCTGGCGTATATGTATGTATGTGTACATACTCGTGCATATGAGGTTAAGAGACGCCACAACACAAGTGTAAGACTCTAATGCACCAATAATAGCCACACACACATACACACACACACACACACACACACACACACACACACACACACACCTTCATGCTTAATGCCACCAAATCATAATCTATCAGTAGTAGATCCAGCGGCCGCCTGTCTGATCAGGGAACAAGGAAGCGTCACTGGCCAATGACAGTGTTTGCGGGAGCCAAGAGTGATGATTTCTGGGGCTGGCCAGACCTCCATAGTGGCCATATGTGTGTGTGTGTGTGTGTGTGTGTGTGTGTGTGTGTGTATAATAAGATTATTGTCTATGTAGATTTTCGTTTACCTCTGAGTGTTTGATTGGATACTTTAGATTGTGTGTGAATGAAAATGCATACGAATTTAAGCAAAAGTTTGGCTTGCATCGGTTGGTATGACACCACTGAATGCAATTCGTTAGATGTTATTTGTGCAGTTAGAAACGGGTAGTATGTTAGTATGAAGTTTCGTCAAAGTTAGAAAGCCATTTTGAATGCTTAAAGAGGTTTACGTAAATGCTGGAGCTTTCCAATGTTCAAGTAACAGCGCGAGGGCAAAAGAACGACCTAGGATACACTGCAAGGAAGAGAAGTCTACAGAATGATGAGGTGGAGTTATGAGGGGAAAATAACTTTAGGGAAGAAAGAGAAATTTAATGCTGGATGACCTGAAGGCTTGGGTGAGGGAAAGTTATGAGGAAGATGATGAGGAGGAGAGCTGAAGAAAGTGAACTTTGACGAGAGATGAATGTATGAAGCGGGATCTGCTGACAGGCAGACCGCATGGTAAGAACAAGTTCTGTTTATTGACACTGGATTTGTCAACTTCCTGAGCCTGATATTCTGAAGGAAGATCTGGTGCTTATCATGATCCCTGATACACTGTATTGTTCTGTGACACCTGTGTATCAATGAGCACACTGGTGCGTAGCCTTGGACATCATCGATAAGATAGCAAGTCATTGACGAAAACAAATTCGTTATATTCTTTCATAGAAAGCAAATCCTTTGAGACCGTAGCGGCCACTTACTCTTTGCAGATTGATAGCATTGATAGCAGAGGAATTGAGATTCACACAATCTCCAGATATTATAGAAGATATTGCTGGCATTTATTACTCATAGGGTCTTCAGCTCATTTTGTTGGTCTGTGAGATATAATGTCTCAGTAAACAGTAGGAGGAAATTGTCGTGTGTGGAGTCTCTATGCACAGTTTATACATGCTCAGCTCAGTAATGATATTCTGTAGGGAGGCGAGAGCCAGCTCGTTCTTGGTGTCAGAGAGTTGGGCCAGCTCTCAAGACCATGTCCGAATGTGCACTGCTCATGAATGAGTAAACGTGGAGGTAGTATTATTCTTGAGAAGATACATGTTAATCAATGCATTACTCGGTATTATGATAATTTGACTGTCTCCTGCGTATTGTATTGTCAGAGTGACAGATTCTTTCCTACTTAAGAATCAGGTTTTTCTGGTTATTAACAGATGGATCAATAAGGACATCATAAGTAATCACTCCCACAGCTGATCTACAGAATTTCCGAAATCTGTCCGATGAAAGGGGGAAAGTGTCAGTGGCATTTCGTTAGAGAGGGAAGTAATGTGAGTTTTGTTCTGCAAGGGTGGAAATGTTTTAATGGCGTCGATTGTCATGCATAGGTCAGCAGCATCCAGATACAGTGTACTGTAGTAGTTACTGTACGATAGACGGAGGGAATTTTGACATATTGTTGATACATTTTGTATGAATGGCTGGTATAATAGGTTGAGTCAGTTAGAAGGTGGGTCACATTTAAAATGTTCAGATAGTAAAACACCCACTGACACCTACACGCGCAGCAGACGTTCATTCTTTATTTAGACATCTGACTATATATTCCAACTTTCTGAAACGCCATGAATTGCAAGGTGACACCAGCTTGTGTGACTGACACGAAGCTAAATGCCACCATAAACATACTCATTAGCATATGACACAGAACCGCGTTTGCAAATACTCTCATTCAGATGTAAATATAAGTATCGAGAAATGTTGCAAGACGAAAATTAATCATTCATCTCAGTTCTCTTGCAATTAATCATTCAACTCAGTTCTCTTGCCATTTCTTTTTTCTGTCGTTCAAGAAGTCAGTGCAATTGCAATTGAGATTTCAGAGCAAACTGGTTACTTTGTCTCGAAGTGTTGTGTCACTGAGGAGCGGACCACAGAGACAGACATGATGATTCCCCGGCTGGTCGGAGAGTCTGGCTTGGATACTTGTGCCCCGGTTGAAAAAAGAGAACCGGTCGGTTTTCGCACCTTCCGCTGCTTGGGCGTTCCAAGAAGTTGTTGGTTTAATGACGAATCTTGGTGTTCATCGGTGTTATCACAAGTACACTGTTAGTCCGCGCCCATGACGGTACAACCCAGTGTTCTTTATGATGCTGATTGAGGTATAAAGGATTGTTGATAGTGGACATCGAGTGATGTAATGATAAACCACGTCGGGGATGATGGATCTCAGGAGTGAGAGCGGTGGTGGTGCCTCCTGGGGGCTCGCGTCTCGTGTCACTTTCAAAGGTCGAAAGGGAGTAGATCCATCTGTCTGTCTGTGTGCATCTATTTATCTGCCTGTTTGTCTCTCTGTTATCTATCTGTCTATCTATCTATCTATCTATCTATCTATCTGTGTATCATCTGTCTATTTATATATCTGTCTGTCTATCTGTTTACCTATTCATGATATCATTTCCATTCACATGAATTCACCCATTTTGGAAAGGCACAACTCCAGATCCTGCAGGCTGGGAAGCTATTATACTCTGCTAAATAGATAGTAAATATGTGGTCCAACGTACGGCGGGATTCCGGTAGCAGCGGAGAAGTGGGTCCTTGCGAGGCTGCTCGTGATGATGGGAGATCAGAAAATCACGAGAGGTTTAATTCACTAGTAAGACGTCGTTTGCGTGCAGAATTCAGGACACTTGGTCACTTTATATGGCCTGTGGATTGTTTGGTGTCCCAAGGTGGTTGGACCTTCATTAATTCTTACTGTGCTCCGAGAGGCACATAAGAATTCTATCTTAATGAGACTCGCTGAGTCATCGAGCTTGGGGAGGGCCCTTCCCCGCTCCTCATTCGTTGCTGCGGTAGAAACTAATAGCCTGGTTGTGTGTGTGTGTGTATGTGTGTGTGTGTGTGTGTGTGTGTGTGTGTGTGTGTGTGTGTTATTAGTATAAAGATACTTATTTGAACTGCACGGAGAAGGAACAAGGGCAGGGAGTCAAACAAACAGTTTTAAGACAAAGACTGTGTTCATAATATACTAATTATGATGATTTCGCAAAGACTGGGATGGAACTGATCTTATGGCGGTCTGTACAAACCCAGGTACGCCCTGTGTGACTGCCGAACTGCAAAACTAGGGCTAGGGATCTTTAGTAGCAGGAGGTGACGGTGGCGGGAATGGTGTGGTAGCTCCCTCCCGAACTGTTGAATGAGATCCAGGTGATGACTAGATAGACAGAGAGCCAGGTGTCGTTAGTGCCTTTTGATAGTCAGTTTAAGAGGGACCAAAAATGAGTATATGTGTAAAGGTATATAATCGCCTGTGTGTGTGTATTATGTGTGCATATGTATGTGTCTAGGTATATGTAGTCAGTTGATCTCATATATCATGGGTAACGAAAATGAATTTATATCACAATCCTTCCAACGATAATTCGGGTCACACAGTACACCATTTATCCTGGCCACAACCCCATTCAAAGGCATGTCTCACTGAATCCGTGACTCACATCTCGTTCTTCGTCTTTGGATTCTGGATCGCTAATACCGAAGTTCGTAGTTCAGATTTCTAATCCTCACAGTCAGTGTACAGCTATGGTTACCAATATGTGTTAAACCTGGCAGTCCCTAAGGAGACAGAGACCCTGAAATCTCACCTATAAGTTTTCAAATAAACTTACGAGCGAGAGGTGTTGCAGATTGTATTGCAGTACTGGACCTATGGCTGAGGACCTCCATTCCCCGATAAGTGTATGGCGAGGTCGCTCAGGGTCTGCAGTACATGACACCACTGAAGTGTTGGAAACTGCCTCGATGATGGTAGCTCACTCTTGACCATTAGCTTCTGCATGCATGCATATTTTACCATTGTTATTTACAATTATTATAACTTAATGATTGTAACGTAAAATAATGTAATTGGGGTTTTTGGTGTAAGAGCTAACGACATGCAGGTACCAGTAAGTGAGACGGAGGTACCAGGCAGTTAAACGCAAGGACCGGCTTGTGAGACGCAGGTACCTGGCACTGAGATGCAGGTACTTGGCATTGAGACGCAGGTACCTGGCAGTGAGACGTAGGTACCTGGCAGTGAGACGCAGGTACCTGGCAGTGAGACGCAGGTACCTGGCAGTGAGACGCAGGTACCTGGCAGTGAGACGCAGGTACCTGATCTCGTCAGTGTGCGGCCTCAGATTACACCAACAGGGTAACCACTAAGGCCAGACGTAACATTCAATTTTTTTCCGCGTTTATCTTGATCAATTACTATTCTGATGTAGTTCCAGTCCATCTTTACTGCACTCCATGGAAAAAAAAAGGGAACTAAATTGCAGCTCAATGTCTTATCTGTCTTGAAGGACTTGAGTCATTGCTGAGAGTCCACATTCCCTCTTCTGATCCACGAGTTGACAATTTACTTTTTCTCACTACCAGTTGCCTTAAGGAACTGTGGTACACATTACAAAGAACACAACAGCTGCTTGATTGAGAGGGAAAAGAATAATCTATTTGTATAGCATTATCACTGTACCCTCGCCGGCTATAATACTTCTAAAATACATTACTGTACATTGAGTTGATATCCTCGTTAACAGGCGTTCGTCTGTGGCCCCCTCGGTAGAAAGTTCATGGGTATTATGCAACTCATCAGCGATGTATCATTTGATTGTTGGGGCGAGTAGCCATCGCTGGGGCGAGTGTACACTAGGCTTGGCCATCAATGGGGCGAGCGGACGCTGGGTCTGACCAACAAGAAGCAACAGACGACTGCGCCACCACATTCCTCCACCTGTAGCCCCAGCCTGACTATGTCTTTTTGTGGTGTGGTGATCCCTGTCTCCACAGCTCCTCTCCTGTCATCACAGGATTTTCTTCCTTTTTTCATCATTGTTGTGTCTTGTGCGATTGCTAATAGTCCTCTTGTGACCACCATGAGCCTCTGGTAGGCACCACAATCTTCATATAATCCTCAGAGGATTAGGACCTTAAACATCATAATCCATCCTTGGGCATCTTGATTCATTCCTAGTCACCAAGACCCTTCCATATCTCTTGCGACTCTCACGAGAACCAGAACGCTACCAGTCATAGCAAACTTCCTGTCGTCACAGTAATCGGAATCAAGTCTTTTAGATCGGTCATCTACTTGTCATCACAGTTCCCTCACATTCACCTAAAACGTATTAACATCAGACTCTTCGCATGGACTTGAGATTGTCTGACCTTATTTCATCGTCTCAAGGTCTTCACGTGAAGGTATCAACAACCAGGTCAAAAATGGAGATATTAGTCTTGGCAGAGCTTTGTGATTCCATCTAGTCTTAGACCAGAAATTTATGACCTGCCATGCGTGTCAGATATTTACCATGTTTACGTTAAGTTAGGAATCTAAGGAACCTGATGTAGCATAATCTATCTGAACCTTACTCGCCCTGACCTAAGGAACCTAACCATACCTAATCTAGGAAACCTGGCCTAAGAAGCCTTCACTAATCTAACCTTGGAAGGTTGACCCAACTCAAGAGAGGCCTAAGAGCTTGTCTAAATCCAGCCCAACATAACCCTATAAGCAGTCAGTGCGCATGTGCATTTGTTCTGTAGCCATTTACTTCGCAAGTCAGACACCGCTTTACACCAGGGGTTTTGAGCATCTTCCTTCGCCAGGAATGGCCATTTTGTGGCCATCCCTTTACTTGCCTAATCTCAGTGGCAGTGTCTTCCGACATTTAATCTGAGACACGAAAGACCTTGTACTTAGTACCACAGCTGACGCATCGCGGTGAGACGAGGGCAATTTAACGAATATAGATTTATAATCCATTACAGGAGTCCTCGAACGCTTCATGATGACAGCCACATACAAGATCAGTGAGTGGAACAAAGAAAATGTGCCCAGGTCAGTTGTCCTGGATTTATTTTGAAGTTTGAAATTTGAAATAATAAAGAAAAGATAAGATATATGAGAGAGACTGCTGGGAGACGACAAGGCTCACCGTAAAATGAATAGCTCTTTAAAGGTCATGGCGGAACCCTAAGAGACACGACGGGTTCCGGAGATACAGACGGGCTCCGGAGATACAGACGGGCTCCGGAGATACAGACGGGCTCCGGAGATACAGACGGGCTCCGGAAATACAGGGTCTGGCAGAAATCACAGGGACACAACGGTAATATTGGGGATATGGAAACGCTTTTTAGGACACAATGAAACTCAGGAAAATGACAGTACTCAAGGACATGAGAAAACAGACACAAAACAGAGCTCTTGTGGGCACGGGAGGACTCTCAGATGATGGGAATCTCGGATATATGGAGGGAATATCAATGCAACGAGATGTCTCCAAGGAACAAGGCAGGAGTTTCACTATGCGTCAGGACTAGACACGAATGTACATAAAGCTAAAGGAAGAGAGACAGAAAAACAAAACTCCCGGTGACTTGTTAAACACGCGGGGACAACAGGGGTGCAGTTAGGTCTACAAGGGACACGCCAGAAATGTCGGGGTTAAGGCATGACTCTCTAAAGGATTCAGCAGAACTCTTGAGGGGCGAGACATTAGGACCGCCTATGACGCAGATAGACTGTCGGGGACGCGTCAGAACTCGTGTGGGGGAGGGGGGGGGGGGGAAAAA
>JAUUDZ010460940.1:961-12216 GCA_032361705.1 Panulirus versicolor | reverse complement strand
TCAACTATTCCTTTGATTACGAAAGGATATAATCTATTCATGCGTAGACTGATGTTGATATCAGAATAAGAGCTGTGGATAATGATGCTAGAGTCTATGATAATTCTATCCACAAGTGAACGACAAGATACACTTCTCTGAGCTTTGTTCCAGCCTTTAGGGTGGCCAAAGTGTCGCATACGCTGGAATAGAGGTATCAGATTCTTGTCCAAAACGAACGCTTTACTGATACTTCTTTATTCTGCAATCAAAATCTTTTTGACTTGCTCCCAAGCCAGCTTTATTTCACTCTTTGCTTGGTATCCAAGAAACTCAACTATTCGAAACGTCAAAGTAGTTTTTTTTTTTATGAGCGTCTCTCTGTATTGCTGTACGTAAATGCAATGTTGTTAACCTCCATAGCTACGTGGTTTGGGCAGTCATACGGAGCTATGACACGGTAGTATTAGGAGGATTTTAATGCTATAAGGTTCTTTGGCTTTTGAGTTCAAAACTACCTTCCTGACAGTAAACAAAATCTTTTTACTGAAGGTCTTAGGGTGCTTCAAGTTCGATGTGATATGAATTTTCCTGATTTATTGGGAAAGTTCTCATTATTTCTTTGTTGAGCGGGAGATTTTACTAACGAGTGGTTTCAACAAAGCCAAGGTTTTCTCTATCCGTACATGAGTGCTCTCTTATGCTCAATGAACCTACAAGTCTATGCGACCACAGATGATCGCTGGACACGTGCGTTGTCCTCTCCGTTCTTCATACGACTTCCTCTCACTCCTGCTACATCTAACCTGTAAACCACCTTTTAGACTCAGCCTAGAATAACAGTATTAACGTCATTATCTCTGCATATCCTACTTTCACAGGAAGTATCCGATCTTTAAGATAATATTCAGATCACAAAGCAAGCCATTAATACTGTTTTATAACCTTGTTATTAGGCAGAGATGTGGATACCATTTACGACTTTATAAGTAGTCTTGAATTCCTACAAGAGAAAGATAACAGAATTGAGAGATGAAGTTTGCGGTAAAATAAAGGTAAAGAGAAAAGTCATTCTTAGATCCTGCAAGGTGGTAAGACATTGGGTTATTGTACTAAAAGGTTGAGGTTACGCCTATTGACGAAAGGGAGTACAGTCTTGTCGAGGAACTTCTCATTCCAAAGGGAGTTCGTCATTTCCCTGATACCACAAGTAACACAGCCTTGAAACTGCAGGCAGCCATTGGAGAAAGGGGTATTTGGTTCTACAGAAAGAGGAAATAAGACACTACAAGGCGCACAAGGTGGACGAAGCAACGACAACCTATGGTAGATACCGAAAAGACATCAGATTAAAATTCCAAAACCACTTTAGGATCCATTGGAGGCACCGTAAGCAAATGTTAGTGAATATCTTGAAACAGAGACAATTGGTTCGCCCGGCATCTATTGAGAATGAGCTCATCGAATCACCAGCGACTAGGAAGCTACTCGTCTCATAACTGTATGACTGATGCGTATTTTTCAGGAGGGCAAGACTGTCTACACTGCTGAAATTTTGAAAGGATCGTCGACATTCCCAGTGAGAACATTCACTCGGTAGAGTTTCCTTACTCGATAGCATTTAATGGAGTGGGCAGGCCTGAATAGAGCTTGGAGCAACGAATGACTAAATCACCCACTTCGCTACATTGATAACTGATTAAATGGAAATAAGTCTCAAGAACGCTATACAGACTGAACCATTAGGGAAAATAAAACTTTCCAACAAAAGCCCCGCCCGAAATATTTGATACAACGAAATTTCACCGCTTCGCTAACCCCCGGCCTGTGTCCTCACTCCGCAACCACAGCTGGAAAACAATATTGGGGTTCGTGGTGGTCCCCTTGCTAGGGAAACGGGGGAACCTACCTGCTGTGCGTCACCAGAAACCTCCCATCCTCCAACATACAGAGGGGCAAGGAATGAACCAATGGTCACTCAGGAAATTATTGAAAGCTGATAAACAGAAATCTCCATTACACCAATGCCATATGCTTCATCTATAAACTAAATGGAGTGTGGGGAGGGTGGCTAAAGAGGACCTAAGTTTCTTACATTTGTATATAGAGAAATATATAGAGAAATATCCTTAACACCTGAGGAAGGCGTTAAGCTATTTCTTTTCAGTTGATGGAAGTAGCTTGATACTGACGGCCCTAATGACCCTAGCAGTTAGTAGGCATAAAGCCCAAACAAACTACAAAGAACAGATTCAGTATGATCTCTTCGTGCCTCTGAAGAACGTATGACATGGATGATCTGTAAGTAATAATCTACCATACATTTCATACACTATTGCAGTCCAAATAAAACCACAGGAAACGGGAAGACAGAGACGCCAAGATTTCGTTTATTCCTCGAGACATCTTCAGTTGCCTTGTAGATGCCGTGACAAACAAACGAAAGCTTGTCGTCTCTGTCCATTTCTATTTCCTGTGGGTTTGTTTTGATGAAATCTCCAAGGTACTATTGTGGTTATCTTAGTGATGTTCTTGTAATCATGGTTAGTTAGAGTTACGACCAGAGACGATAAAGTCTGGGTGTTGGAAATGAAATGTTTGAAGGACAAATGTTGTGTGAGGAGGGTTGATAAGGTAAGGGAGATGTGTGGTCGTAAGAAGATTATGTATGAGACAGCTGAGAATGGTGTGACGAAATAACCTCGACACATAGCGAGGATAAGTGAGGAGAGGATGCCTAACAGGGTAGATATTCACGTCAGAAGGGGAAGGAACAAGGAAAAGGAGAAAATTTGGGGGATGTGGAAGGATGGAATAAAAGATGCTTTTAAACCTTGGGGCCTAAATATGCAGGAGGGTGAAAGGTGTGCAAGGGATAAAGCAAATCAGAACGATGTGGTTTACAGGGGACGATGTGCTGTCAATACGCTGAACCAGGTTATGTTATGCGGTCGGAGAAAACCATGGGTTGGTGTATGGGGTCTAGATCTTTCGAGTGGATGTGAACAAATGAGGCTATTTCATGTCTGTTACTGGCGCTACCTCCCTGACACGTGAAATGGGGTCCTTGGGTTACACAATGATAATAATGATAAAACTAATAGTGATTATGACAATTATGATGATGATAATAACAATGATAGTAATGGTAATAATAGTAATGATGATAATAATGACAATAATAATAATAATAATAATAATAATAATGATAATAATAATAATAATAATAATGATAATAGTAATAATGATGATGATAATAATAGTAATAATAATAATAATAATAATAACAACAGAGATAATTTTGATAATGGTGATAATGATGATTACACAGAATTGATACGAAACAAACTGCACCAAATCTATACCAGGCACCGACAGCTCAGACATACTGCGTGCAATTTACTTACATAAATGTTCTATATCTAAGATGATATTTGAATTAAAGATTCATCTAAAATCAGCTTTATGCGCGATATACCCTGGATACAGCCCCGTGTAAGGGTTCCTTTTCATAACAGTAGAACAGATGAAGGTGCGCTACCCCGTTCACGCTCGGTAAGCTTCTTTGGCTAAGTGCTATCCAGTGGGTTCTGAATAATCTCATTTGCGCTAAAGAGTAGCAGATCTTCCCTTTTCTTTCCCCTCGTCTTTACTCATCAGCGTAACTCTAAAAGGAGCTGTTAGGGTTTACTAATGTCTGGGGGGGGGAAGGGTATGGGAATTATCAATATTCCTGGTGCATGGCATCGCTTGATGGATGCAATAAAGGCGTAAAGTGTTGAAGGTTTCCTAGACGATGCGTTCTAGTGATGCGTTGTCGAGCGATGATGGTTCATTGTTAGTGTCCACTGATGGTGCTCGATAATGACGATACTTGGTGATGGCGCTGATGGACTTTGTTGAAATAAGAACTACGATGTCTAAACTCTGCTAATGAAGTTGGTGATGAGAATGATGATGATGATGATGATGTGTGGTGAGTGCGCCTGTTAATCCATATTTTGTTTCTTATGATGGCGATCAGAAGTGTCTAGTGAGGGTGTTTGGTGATGGTTTCTGGTAACGGTGAGTGGTTACAGTAGCGTCAGGCTGGAGGCCAGTGAGGAGGTAACTTCTCAAGATGGCAACAGCATGTTTAATCATCTCTGGATATGGAACATATTGTACGGTGGTGATGGTTGTTGAAAATACTAGATGGCTTGGCTTTCTCTGGTCCTTTTTCTTTTTCGTGGTCTCCTGTGATCGTGTGGTGATCCTGCGCGGTGACGATGTCTGCTATACCAGGACTTCAGCTATGATGGATGTGACTGGTGATTCAATACATCACACAGAGACAGGACCAAATGTTCCTCTAAGGCGGCAATACACAAGCACTTTACCAGGTATTTCGTCCTTTGTGAGGGCGCCTGGTAATGGTGCATGGTAACAGTGTTATTGATCGTTCTCAGGGATGGCATCTAGTGCTCTCTGGTGATGCCTAGTGTTAGTGCATATCGATTAATTGTGGTAATCTTGGTACTAATGTTGATGGTATCTTGTAGTTTATGAGGTCATTAAAGGATAGTGTATGGTATGTAATGGTATCAATGGTGTTCATGGCACCTGGTAATAGTATTATGCTCCTTTTGATCTTACCTAATGCACAGTAATGATACCTGGTGGTGGCAGTGATGAAAATGTTACGTGGTGATGGCATTTGACAATGGTATTGATAAATTCTCTTTGATGATTCGGCGTTGAGGTGGTATTTTTCGTTATGGCACCTCAGTAATATTACGGCTACTGTGATTATCGCTGCCAAAAATGCTTTTTCAGTCACCATCTCTTTGAATAATCAAATTCGACATGTAAGTAACCGATTTGAACTGCATGAATTTGGCAGGAAACATTCTTTTTCTGTTTTGCGTCAGGGAATTTGAAGATCTTAAATTTTGTAGGAGGCAAAAGATCAGGCCAGTGCTTATGATGGTTTCTAGATATAGAGAAAAATATTTATGTCCTTTGACATGGGATGAAATGTCGATTCAAATGTTTTATCTATTTTCTTGGGGAGAAAATCATTTTGATATTTGCACCTGAAATATTGTGTCATCATTCATGTCTAAACCTCATCCAATTTTTTGCTCAGCGTTAACACAGAGGCAGTCAAACACATAAAAAAATTGTGGAGAGACTGGTTATATTTGCACTCTCGGCTTATGAAAGATAAATGAGATAAATGAGTTTTCATTGGACTGGAACGAAAGGGTTCTACACACATCTGGTCATGGGTTCCTTATGTCAACCATTTTTTTTTCAAATTTGTTATCGAGTGGCCTGGCAGTAAGACAAATTATAGAAGCCCGCTAAACCATTATGGGTTCACGTTTTCCCAAAACTTACCGACACAGACTCTTGAATACTGTTCGAAGTTCTATGGTCAGAGACGCCGTGGTGACGGAGAACTACCTCAAGCAGAGAAATCGACGGTGGCATCTAAAGTGGAAGATCTTTTTTCTCTTGTACAGCGCGAGGCACTCATACTCCTTACGTAGCCATCTAAAGGTGTTAAGACTATTACTAAATCAAACAGCAGGACGCCAGTGTCAACCCATAGAGACGGAGTATTTCTGTCCAGTGCAATGCGCGTGTCACATCATGAGGATCATAAAGAGGAGAAAGTAATCTAAGATATAATTACGTCATGATCTTCACAGAAACACGGGCATCATACAGGAATCGTCAAGCAAGATACAGAAACTTTTATAACGCCATAGTAGATGTAGCAACAGGAAATCCACTTGAGCGATGGATTGAATTTTCTACGTATCAGAGTTCGTAATGTTGCTAAACACCCTCAGTTGAGGATGGTAATTTGTTGGTGCATTCCTTTCCAAGGTGTGACACACTGTCATCATTCTGTCATTCTTGGAGATAAAGATTTTCTGGAATATCCTATTGGCCATTCTGGGTTCCGTGGAAAAAGAAATTGACCTCTTGGAAAATCGAGATCATTGAACATCAAAGGTTGCCATCTTTAATCTTTCTTATCACGTACCATCCCAGGTCGTTAATGAAGGCATTGAGGAACTAGTAAACTGTAGCAAGACCTCCTCAGTGAGCAGAGTTCATCGGGCGTTTAAACATCAGTGAGCTTAATCTCTGAGACAACAATCCAGTCGTTTGGTCATGTGCGAAAGTGAGGGTTTTACCATCAACTCTGATTTACCATCAACTTTACCTTGATTGGAGCAAAAGGGTTGGGAAACAAAGCCTATGCCATACGAATCCTAAGAACAAAATCTTGTAAAATATTAATGTTAATGAGGCTCCTAAAAGAGATGCATATCTCCTGGACTAAGTCTGCAATTTATACAATATTGCTTGAACGTAGTGGGGTATTGAAAACTTCATCGTCACAAACTTAACCATGTCACAATACTATGATATGTATATATGAGTATCTGAAGGTTGGCTGTACAATGACGAGTGCCATATGCCATTTTCTTTAAGGCCATATAGTTTCTTCGTACTTGAATACCTTTCACTATACAAGATTCAATGAAAAGAGGAAATACACAAACATTTGACAGCTACTTTGTTTGCAGAAAGAAACGTTCTAATGGTGACAATGAAATGAATCTTGTACAGCAGTTTAAGCTGATCTTAACTGTAGCGTCAGATGAATGTCAATATGGTGATTTCTCTAACTTCATTCACGTTGAATTTGACGAAGCACGAGCTAATCTACAAACTAAGTCATGGAGTGAACCATTAACCATCATGGATGCTTAGGCGAAATCTTGAACATGTTTCCTATTGTACTTATATATATCTTCGTGTGTTTTGGTATAGATGATTTCCATATTTCATACGCGCAGAGGAACAGCTTTCCTATTTTTCTGTTAATGTGGAATGGAATTAAATGAGCTTTGACTTCAAAGGTATACATTACGAGCATTAACCAAAATCATATTTAACATTCTTTTAAGTGCCCTTCATGTTGGTCATAGACGAAAGTCCACATCCAGTTCAGGCCTTACCTGAAATATAAAGAGTTAATGAAAAGGAGGAAGAAGTAGAGAAGAGGAACACGAAATACAGAATGAATGAGCGATCTTATATTTTTGAATGAAGAATTGGCCTGATCTCTTGTCTCCATTAGATTGTGATCAAGGAATACATCAAAACTACCCCTCTTGCAAAATTTCAATCTTCCTGTCAGATGTGAATGTCTGTTGAATGAATCTGCCACACTGTATCGCTTTTCCTATATTCCTTTCCACTGTCTAGTACTTCCATCTCTTGTCAAATCATGACTCTAACCTCCCCAACTGGTCACGCGTTTGTTATCATCACTTCTATGACCACCGGTTTCGTTGTCTCCATCCATTCGAATTTTTTTCTCCAAACTCCTTATTTCTACCATAGTTGCATTACTCTTGAAGGCCGCTTACTGTAATGTTCTACGTTGCAATGAAAATGCGTTGAACTTAAATGAGTCTGCTTATTCGTGCCATATACCTTTCGTTACTAGAGATGAAATGCATTCCGTTCTGCAACAGAAAGGAGAAGTGGTAATAACAACGCTGGATGAAGTAGGTGCCACTCGAGGACATTAATGTCTATGTTTCTGAGAACCGTATTTGCGGAAGGTGCTGGTTACCCGTGGGAGACCTTGTTGCCCCAAGTGTAACCCATCACTCAAGTAACTGAAAAATAAAATGCTGACGTTACTAAGGCAAATATCGCCACTTTCCATCGCAGATCGAAGAGCTAGAACACTCGAGGTGAAGTTAAAAAGTTGAGAGGCCCACAGGATCATCTAAGTAACCTGTGAAATTATAAACGATATCTGAAGCCACCTGACTGCGTGTTTTCTTCCTCACACATCAATGACGGTGTCATGTGGAAGGTTGTGTAAGATGGTGGTGCTGTGATTGCCTGTAAATCACTTCTGGAACTTCAGTACTTCGACTGTTATAAACATCCTGTGTGAAATGAAAGAAAATAGCTTTCAGAGGCTGAAATACGGCAATTGTGATACTTCATTTCAATGTTTTAGAAAGTCCTCAACATGGGCATACACAATGTAGTAGATTTATAGTGAATTATTTAGGTTTTATCTCTCGTTGTACAATTCCTCAAATCATAATTCATTGTTTGGTATCGTAGTATTACTCTTTCTTGATGTCCCACCAGAGACACGCAAGAATGATGAGCACTGGAGATTCTACCAACACTAGTAGGTTTTTAGCTCACACCATAAATTTGGCCACACAGTGTCGGCTTTATGAGGTAACTAGGTCAGTTATTGTTTTGTGTGTCTGCTTTGAATTAGGCAATAGTTTTACACAAGGTGAGGTTGCGTTGTTGTTTTTGTCTGTGTATATCAGTAGTATATCCGATACATCAGGTGTATGTTAGGTGTATCAGGTGTGTATCAAATTGATGTATAGGTAGGGTTTGCGTTTGTGTTTTTTTTTTCTGTAATAGTCACCTGTTAATAGCGCCTGTGAAGTTGATGTGGTTTAGATTATAAGGATATGTGATGGATAAAGTGTTGAATGCAATCATGTCCGTAATCCTATTGAGTGTTATGTGGCCGTTTTTCTGTCATTTCATAGCGAATTTGATCATCATCAAGAAAAGATTAGGATCAAAAGTGTATTGTCAAAAAACAAAAGAGAAAAATTACAATCGAAAGTTTAATAACACCGAAAGAGACTTGCAAATTAAATTGTAATGTGAATTTGATTGAGATCAATTTGGTCGAAGGTCAAAAAGAAACATTTTGATTGTTTAGTGTTCAAGAGCAAAATGCTGTGAACAATGGATCTCACCACTGTACTAACGACTCCACATAATTATGAGTGGAGGGAGGGAGGTAGGTAGGTAGGTAGGCAGAGCCATATGCATATACTGATATGAATCTCTGTTATATCAGCGTCTTCGTTCGTAATGATGGCTCACAGTTGTTGTCTGTTTACGATGGAAGTTGTAATCACTTTTTTTGAGATACTCTTACGAGCACTTTGTCTCTTTCTCTCTCTTAAACTATCAATGACGAGATGAAAATATAAGTTGTGTCTACATACGTGTATATCTAGATATAGTTTATATTAAGATCATATACTCATTAATGACAGACAAATGTAAGGCAAGTGTGAAGCATTCAGGATGGGCAGACTACCGTAAGCTGGAATGTTAACTTTATCAACGAATTGGAATAACGAGACGACAAACGGTGTAGCGATCCAGCCCTCGGAAAGAAATTAGATTACTACAGTTGCACTGGTGTATTGGATAAAGTTATTAAGCTGCTTAACCTCACTGTTGTTCACTACATATTTTCAAATATGCCGTCTCTACTGTGTATTGAAAATTACTCTTCACTCATGTGGGTCATTTTCCAAATTGAATGTTTTAGATTGGGTTTGATGGCTGTTATCATCTTCAGGGCTGTTGCCTGCCAATGCGGCTATTATTATCAGTGCCACCCCTGTTGCGTTGTCCCTATAATCATTGCTCTTATCTCCTCTGGTTCTACCGGTATTATCACCGTTGTCCTCAGCACGATACCTACAATTGCAACCGACCAACAGTTCTCTGCATCTACTGTTATCACCCACTGTTGTTCCCTCGTATAATGCTGCCTCCACGTTTTCTGCCAAGAGTAATGTCAGCCCAGTCTCTGCCACCATTGCTGTCATCCGGTTCGATAGCAGTGTCTTCTGCCATTACTGCCACCGCTGATGCTGCCTTCCTTCCCACATAGTCTCTGCCATCGTGACCACTATCGTCACCATTTCCACCACAAGCATCACTCCCGCTGTCACTGTGTCCTCTACCTCTGCCACTACGCTGCCAACATTGCTGCCATCGCTTATGACAGTACCACACTTGTCATTATCATTTCGCTGTGAACACGCTTGACACGAACAGTCTTTCCACCACCACAATCTAGGCTTGCCACTACCACAATAGCTGTTGCCTACTGCTACTGCTACCACCAGCTCCATCATTATTATTCTTCAAAACCACGGCTATTAAAACTCGCACTGCTACTACTTATGTTGCCTAGGCTATCATTATTGCCATGATTACCGTAACTACTATAATTACTGCTATCACTCCAGCAGTCCACAGCACTCCTGGACTCCACCTCACTCCTCCAGTCCACCTCTACTACTAACGCTTTGTCACTGGCGCCATTTTGGCTACCGTTACCGTCACCATTGGCAGCCACTCCTGACTTACACCAGCGCAGCGTCTAATACCGATGCCACTGCCAACAGTGCTCACTATTACTAATCAATCCCGATTCCATCACTGTCGACATAAATCATATTCTGCCAACACCACAACCACAAGTGACACCAGTGCTATAATTACCAACACCGTCCCCTTAAAAACGGTAATACTCGTGTCACCATTACTATCATCACTCTTGCCACCTTCAAGACGACAGTTACTGCAACCTTGAATACCGCCTTCATTGCCACCAATATTGCAGTCTCTTCTGCCACTGGTGTGACCATCACACAACCCTGAACACTATCAATATCCCTATTTTCACCAATGTTGATATTTACAGCACAACACATATACCGGCTTCATTGCATTTAGCACATACGTATCGCATTTGTTACCAACACTAGAGGTAGTAATATTTAACAACACTTCTATAACAAGAGACCTTATTGTTACCAACGTTTGTGACATAAGAACACTTATTGGTACCACCATTTGTGACACTTTTAATTCCACCACTGACACCGCAGTTGCCACCTTAAGGTTCGTTACGATTCGTTCCCAGTGGATGAAGATATAGTTTTTCTTTTTTATACAGAGTTAGAATGTTATTCCTTCTTTTTCTTTCTTCCTGGACTTCTTCCCATCAAAGTTTTGCTTTACCTCTTCAGTTTGAGATCGGTTTGCCCTGGAACATGGAAGTCATAGACCTCGGTTCAGTACGATCAAACACCTTTATACTGACTTTATACTGATTTTCTTTTAACTTGATCTTCTAAATGTCTTTCTGGGTCAAATTTCAAAGAATCCCTATTGATATATTATTACCTCCCGTTCCTCACAGTTGTTTCGGTCAGCTGAGACGAAATACTACAAAAGATAGTTTTTTTTTTACGTCTATGGTGCAGCGGCTAGCGTTGCTGACCATGGCGCATGCAGGGATTGCCTAGTGTTGAGCATATGCATAGGGTGGAATCCTAGACATGACATTCAGTCTGCAGTCCACTCAGTGTCTTATTCTCCACTCTGCAATGATATATATA
>JAUUDZ010460929.1:0-12217 GCA_032361705.1 Panulirus versicolor | reverse complement strand
TATCCCTGGGAATAGGGGGAAAAGAATACTTCCCACGTATTCCCTGCATGACATAGAAGGCGACTAAAAGAGGACGGAGCGGGGCCTGGAAATCCTCCCCTTCTGTTTTATACTTTTCCAAAAGAAGGAACAGAGAAGGGGGCAATTCCAAATAACATACAAACCTCCAATAGCCAGGATCGAACACGGGACTCCTGCGTGGCAGGCGGGATCGCTACTGCTAGGCTATGATCGCCTCTAATAGGGAAATGACTATTTGGAGACTATGTAATCAAATACCCTTCGTCTCACGTTGGTGAGTAACGGAGTCTCCTCTGGTCATTTCCCATATGGGTATTCGATTAACCATTTCCCTAATAGGGGCGATCATAGCAAAGTAATTAAAATCCCAACATCACACTTGAATCCCGCCGTCCAACACCGATCGTACAGACCAACCACTCACTGTCTGGCAGTAGCCGTCGTAAGGGAAAGTGATCCATGGGGTGGGGGAGGGGAAGGGTCAAGTGGAGGGGTTTATTGAAATAACACTAGCCTTTTGTATTGCTTATTCATGCAAAACTCATCTATGAAAGTATGGATGGGAAACTAGTACACTTTGATTTACACTTTTGAACATGAAAAACGAAATGTTTGCGTGTATAATTCAAACAATTAATGTCTATGGAAGAGTTTTCTCTATCAAGAGCAATACCTTAAATTATTCTAATGTCAAAACAGAAGGCAATGTGGTACTGCCTTCATTATTACAGAGGGTAGGGTCAAAGTACTATTAGTCGCGGCGCAAGTCTGAAGGTTTCATTATCGTGCCCTGGCAACCTACCGGTCCACAGCGTGTCCGATTTCGTGTACAACATGACACGCAGAGGAAGCAGTTGTCAGAATTATTTGATTGGCCAAATATGTAGGCAATATAACGAATACCATCTATCATAGTCAATTTTGAGTTTCAAAGAATGAACACTGTTGCACACACCTGTTTTATTCAATTCATAAGGTCACCGATAACAATTCATAACGGCCTCGAACACTGCCCTCCGCGGACCAAAGTAGTGTACCCAGCTGATCCACCTTATTTTCTGGATTATTATCCGGAAAGTATGCGACATTGCGACATTGCTGGGTATTGCTAATGGCGGATTAACCGACAGCTGATGAATGGCAGGAGAAGGCGGTTAATGGTCGGTCGCCTGCCTTGTCCATCTGGTGTCGGCCCTCGGGATGGCGGAGGTGTTTCCTCCCTGTGCTTTCGTGGTAGACGGGAGTTGGTCGTCCACCTAAAGCTACCATGCTGGGTATCAGTTCTCGAAGGTGTTTTGACGTGACGTCTCGGCAGGGCAAGTCTTCTACTCCCGTTCGTCAGGTGGCACTGGAAGGTGAGCGGTGCTGGGGTTGTCTTCCTGTCTAAGGTATATCCAACCACCTTTCTTTCAACTGCCAACCTCTATAATTACTTCTACCTTTGCTATCAGCAGTCTGATCTACTGTATTCCCCTGAGTGTATCCATACACATCTTCCAATTAACTTCTTTCACTATCCAGACATTGTGTTTGTCCCCTGTTTTACCTTGCACAGTAGTTAGCGTTTCCTGCACCACTCATTCCTAATTGGGAATCCTTAATTAGAATTGCAGTCGATGTCCGGACTTCTCTTCTCATTCTGTACCCGTTGTACTATGTTCCATACACCCATAATTGTAAGTTGGTAGAAGCAAGTGTCATTCATAAGTTTTCCTGTATATTTCTCCCATAGATATAACTTCAACGTTAACGAAATAGGACGCACGGTAATGAAACCTATAGACTTGTGCACATGTAACGCTGCCTTGGGAAATTTCATCTTGAAAATGTCATAGTTTTTCTCTTTTATTTGAAAATCTAAATTGCTTTTCCAGGGGTATAGCATATGTTTGGACGATATCATAATAATCGTGTAGCTGGGTTTATTTGCGTCGACTGCGAACAGGTATACAAACTTTGTAGTCATTGGTGACAAATTTGCAACTCCAATTACCGAAAACCATCTGTTGTTCAAAACGCTCGGCGGCAGTTCAGTGATCCGATCTTTTGTTGCCCTTTTACCTATACGATTCAAAATGCATAGCGTGTAACAGGAAGGAACAGTTAACATTATAGCGTTTTAGTTGTAGAATAAGGAGAAACTACACCATCCTCGGTATGAAATTTATGTTCGCCAGTGGATACATTACGAAACTAGCATGCGTGACGCAATGTATAAATCAATGAACTAATCAGTGCATATTTAAGCGAATTCGCTATATTCGTCAAACAGACATTATGATAAGACAGCGGACTGGAACACTTATTTACCCACAAAACATAAGATTGGCTCCCTTTAATGATGGACGACGATCCATTGCGTGTACATGGCAAAGCATGAGTGCGAGAGGACGCATGCGCTAGCTGCACCTCACCAGGAAATCCAAGTTGAAAAAAGACACCTCTGCTAGACGCCACCTCATGCGAGATACATAAAGGCAATTGTTTGCAAAGTTGTGTGACCATCAAAAGGTGCGCGTAGTAAGCCTTTGAAATTAGATTTACACCATCTTATTAAACTCAGTGGCGCGGGAGAGGTAAACGCAGTTGGTCAGCTGTGCAACTTTAGCGAGTTACCGCTGCAAGTTCATCTTGGTGACGTGTCTGGAGAGGGGTATGTGGTCGTAAGAGTTATCCTTAACACCAGATGGTGTTTCAAGATCTTTCCTCTCGTGGATGTCTCCTGTCGTTGACGGCTTTTGTGACCCTGACAGCCGACCAACCGTCTGGCGAGGACTAAACACAGCGGATCTTAACGTCTACGAACACCACAGACGCCACCCGTAGCGTTGCTTGCACCAGGTAAAAGATCAACCACGTTCGGCAACTCACGGAAGTGTGGACCTCCACCACATGCTCACATATTAACCACATATAATGACGAAGTCTTCAGACTCGCTATCACCAGCTAGTCACGTCAGTCTTTGTTGGTGTAACGCGCTAAATAACTGACGATGTATGTTGCCATTTTTGGTGTATGTATATGTGGAGGTTGATGAGGAATGCAGACGTAGCAGAAGGTTGTTTTACATGAAGGTGGAACAAAGTATCGGATATTTATTATACATGGTGAGGGTAGGCATACTGGAGTATGGAGCTGGTGTCGAATTCTATTTACACATGGATTTGGCATTGAGGACCACCATCTCAGACTCTCACCGCTATTTTGATGGAAGGGGAAAAAGGCACAAAACACTCACGAAATCGGTTGCATTATAAACGTTCTCCGTTGTAGCCGCGCTACCATCGTTTCATGAAAAGTGTTGAGACACACTGAAATTCCGGTACGTAAGATTCTGTCGTTTTTTACGACCCTTGGGCTTGATCCCTAAGTGATTTAAAGAAATCTCAAATATACCTAATGGTTGCTTTTATCTAGGTTTATTAAGAAGGCTTCCTTACCGGAGTAGAATCGCCAAAAATTACTTAGAATAAACATGTAAATATTCTGACAGCATATTACCCAAAATGGCCAGCAAACCAGTTAACTATAAATCATAAAGCAATCTATATACATCATATACACAAAATACTGTAAAATAGAAAACGTGATGATTAGAAATAATGAAGCTAAAACAGTACACTAAATCTCGGTAAATACAGCAACACAACGAACTTGCTCAGAGAGAAAAGTTGACCAACGGTAGAACCCTCACCACTCGCTCCTACTTGTTGTTTGTTGGGTTTTACGGCCATCGACCTATGAGGAAGGTCATTAGGCCTGCAACCCTATTTAATGTATGACTGAAATCATCATTCCTAAATATCTATCCTAAAAGAATGAATAGATAAATCAGAAAAAATATAAATGTGTAATTGATCCTATAATGGTACCACCCCGACTGCATGACGTAAGCTAAAGACTGCTACCACATTACTTCCGACCCGAAACGACCAAGTCGAACCATCCTCGGTCGCAACCAATACAGAAATTGCTTCAAACATCATACTAACACGGAAGTGTACTTCCAGCAGTGCAAGACGGGTACATTATACAAAATACAAAACATTATTGGTGATATAATGATAACGGTAACCTGGAAATATTGTAATATAATGGGGGTTTATCTCGCAAGCTCGAAGCTTCAAACCCTTCCTTCAGGACAGACAGACACGCCCTGTTATTACGTCACGAACCTGGGAAGACCTAGACGACAGACGCTCTAAATACTGTCAGTTTAACAGGCTGTGTCCTGCCCAGAGTGTCTACTATATATCCCTAACTTTGAGTATTTGAAAACCATCAGAAGATTCTGGCTGAATAGCTTCCTCCACGTTCTCGGTCTCCTTTGTACATATTCTACTTGTACATACCTCGTCTGGTCCTCAGCTCACTTACACTTAGCCTTCGCTCATGCCTATACCGTCCTTGATCTCCATCTGAAACTTTACATATCACTTTCTTCTCATTTCTGCGACCTGAACATTGTCACTCTTCAAGTCCGACACCCATATAGTGGAGAGAGAAACAATTCCTCCTCCACATCTAATTATCTACCTGCCATGATAGTAGCGTCTAGACATCCACGCCTGACGCCTGTTAATCATGTTATGGCGAATTAGTCTGTCCTACGACCAGTTTCCCCTACGCCTCTGGGTTCATATTATAGATTAATCTTCGAAGCGCCAGCTATGTCGTTGCCTTTACGCGGTGTTTCCCATAATTTTGTGTCGTTCCTCGGATATTCACTTAAACTATACTTGATAAAAAAGAAAGGCTCCCCCTCCCCTATCCATCCGGCAAAAATAGCAAATAGAAAAAAAGAATGAAGTAAGATAAAGGTTGCTTTGCAGAGGAGTAAAGCAAGCATGAAATTTTAGGAGCAAGAATGAAAATACCACCTCATGAATATCGTCTATGCTGTCTATACGCCATATTTAAATACGTCTTCTACACTACACTAAACTCTGGCATTCTTTACGTTATTCTCTGTTTACGTGTCAATTGGTAAAGCCACCTTCATATCGAGAATGAGAGAAAAGACTTGGTGTACACATGCATATGTTTTTGTTTGGGGTTAGCATTTAATAAATGCCCAAATTGATGAAGACAAATCTGTGTTCGTTTTTGTATGTTTCAATAGACTTTGCATGAACATACTTTGATTCGTCAATATTTCAAAGAATATTTTTCTCATTTTATATGTATATGAATAACCTTTCTCAATTTCCAATCTTCTGGCACTTTACCTTCGATTGGTCATTTATGAGATACTGTATTCATGGAAGTGGTCAACTGCCGTGTGATCTTTGAGTCTCTCTGTGCTAGGCTGCTCGGGGCATATGACTTGTTTGGGTTAACTTGATCTAAGTATGTTAGTACTTGGTAGTTTTCAATTTTAGTTACGTGTGGATTTCGATATCTGATCTGGAAATAATTTCTGCGGTTGAGTTATCTTCGGTGATCTGTGGTGCTACAGTCCTCCAGTGACCTTCATACGTTGTGCCCCCGTCTCTCCTGTCCTGAGATCTGGCAACAGCAGGCTGGGGTCGTCCTCCTGTGTTCAGATGTCTTCGGAAAATTAGTATCGAGATGAAAGAACCTACAGACCTCTAGGGTCTAGGAAGGATTCGAAATCTTGTGAAAGTTTGTTACGAAGGAAAGAAGGAAGATTAAGAACGAGCACTGGTTCCATTAAGCTGGTTGGTTTGTTCTCTTTCGATTACTTCCCTGAGAAGGACTGGAGGAAGATTAATGTTATTCGTGGCTCACTGCCTAGGCAGCCGGAGCTTCTGGACTCTAGGCGGTGTGCTGCCTCCCCGTAGATGATTGGGTTAAAGCTGCTTCACATCCCCTTTGACCTACCAACCTTCATCAACGGGTTTATCAGCGGGTTGCAGAGTCGCGTGATGCTGTTCTCTAGGCAGGCGCTTGATAGGAAGGCACCAGTCGATGTTCTTTTATTTTAGGAAGAACTGAACCTTGTCAGGACAACCGGGAAGCACGCTCTCCTGCAGACATTGGTGCGAGTTACTCCAGCCTGTATGTCTGCGTCATCCTGAAGGGGCTTTTTGTAAACTTATTCATTCTTAAATGAGTGAGGCCTTTCTTGATAAATAGGAAATTGATTTTAGAATCCCTTTCACAAAGCTTCTTGTTTTCGATACTTACCACCCCATCAGCCTCTTCTCATCTGTTTTGCAAGATAATAGAAAGGATCATTTCTTTTTCTTTGCCCCACTGTAATCGGAGCGCCTTACCCTGATATTGATGTGTTTGCTGCTGGGAAGAGTACAGCTTATTCTGTTGCTGTCACGTACCGTCACCAGAGTTCAAAGTTGTTTGTCTTTATTTTCAACTAGCGGGCCTTTGACATGGCTCAGCTTGATACCATCCTCGCTGACTTTTTGCTGAAAGACAAGCAGTTACGTAGAGTACTGTCCTGTCTCACCGAAAGGAGAAAGTTCAGTATCAAGGACACAATTCACATGTCAGAGACACTGTCTGGGGAGTTCTTCAGGGAATGGTTCTCATCTCTACTTTATCCCAGTAGCTTCAAACATGTAACTGTAAATGTACCAAGATCATGAGGAGTCCTACTGACTGTTTATTCAGATGGAGTAGTAATGCAATGAGGAAATGCAAATGCACTACATCTAATAACACAAGAATGTTAGTCACTGAAAGGTTCGTTTTTGCAGTGTGTAACCTGTAACTGATGCTTGGGTGTGCAGGTGATCAGTACGAGGAACTAATTAGGTGGATGTTTGGTAACTTTGAAGTCTGTTTTCGACGGTTTGCTCACATTAATTTTCGTGGTAGGAAAGACCTTGGGGCGAATGTCCCAGCCTTCCTAAAAATGTATAATTCTCTTATAAGGTACATTTCTTTTTTTCATAAGATGCCTAAGACAACCTAATGTTACCGCCTCAGAAGCAAAACCTCCTGAAGTAGTACAACGCACACCTGCCAAACCAATTTAGGATCTGTCGAGATAAACTAACCCTGACTACTTAGAGCTTAGTGTGCTTCCTCTACACGAGCAGAGAGAGGAGGCAACACCTAATATTGTGGTGGCTACACGGAGGAACTCTTCTGGACACCCTCTTCGAACGACAATCGCCGCTGCTAACATGTGGGGATGTGGCTGGTTTACAACTGTTGTAAATTCTCTGAACGTCTCTACCCTGGTTGGATGTCATGTTGTGTACGATCTTCTCTTGTTTTATAGGTTGATCGCAAGTCTTAAATCGAAAAAGCAGAGCTTCTGTGATGTAAAGACGCCTCATGTTTTCAATATCATGGAGTATTTCTGTTGAATCTACACTCTTGTTAGGCTTGTCTCTTGTTAGTTTTTCAAATTTACTTTGGCATTCCTCGTTGGATATGAATAGTTAAACGTCAGGAAAGGGTGTGGTTGTAGATAATGCTTCTTGACAAGTAAATTCATAAATCGCATTGCATCTCTGCTGATAATCTATTTCCTTGGAAGGACTGATATTAGTGGCTTCTGGGTGAAATGTTTATTATTGAGAGGAAGGGTTCTGCCAGCAATATGGGAGAAAGGATGTGGTGTGGTAGCCTTGGAGGGAGGGAGTGGTACTGGTAAGGGAGGGTATGGGACGAATGAGGATGTAGTAACCAGGGAGGGTCGAAGTGGTGAGGGTGAGGAAGTGTGTGGTAACGGGGAAAGGTGGGTCCGTTGTTGGTGATGAGGGAGAGTGTGGTGGCTAGGGAAGGGGGTTGTGGTGGCTAGGGAAGGGGGCTGTGGTGGCCAGGGAGGATGTGATGGGTAAAGGAGACATTAGCTGTGTCCAAAGGGGATATGTAGTCCGAGAGGGAGGGAGTGGTGGTGGTGAGGAAGGGTATGGTGGCCAGGGAGGGAGCGGCAGCGATGAGGGAGGTGTGGTAACCGGAGTCGGGGTGGTGGTGTTGAGGGAGGGTTTGGTCGGCGAGGTGGGAGGGTGAGATAGTATTAAGGGAGGATACTAACATTTTTCTGAAGCTTCCCTCATGCTGGAGGAGCAAAAGGTCTGTACTTCTAAAGACCTTCTACTGGAAGAATTTGTCTTGCCGTTGAAAGCTGGAAGAACCCTTGGAGTTATCCATCTTTTCACTTATTTCCTGTTAAGCTTGTGGCTAGACCTCCCTGAGTACATGGGCTCCAGGGAGCTTGTAGCACAGCCTCCGTGAATACGTGGTCTCCAGGGAGCTTGCAGCTGTGCTTCCATGAGTAGGTGGGCTTTAGGGAGCTTGTAGATTTACCTTCGCGATTCCCTGGACTCCAGGTTTCTTTTTGCCACCAGGACCTTCGTCGTTGTTGCAACTCGTCACTGATAGACTTTTATCTCTGCCATCCTTAGTCATGCCTGGAGTTTATGGGGGTCACCTTACCTTTTGTCGAGGAACTCAAACTGTACAGGGTTGGTGGTACTGATACGTACCACACTCGTATTCGTAAAGGTCGTTTTCGGAGTCGCGCCACTCATGCATATGTTCCTCGGCCAACCCATGTCCACTAACCCAACCTCGGTGGCCTAAACAAATGGTAGAGAATTGAGAGTTTGTCCTTGTTGCTGTCAGCTATGAATGCTTAGCTAGGACTACTTCAAAGAAAACGTAAGTCTACCTGAAATATCATAGGAAGGCTTTCTGGCGAGGTACCGGCTTGACCTTAGTCTTAACACTGGTCAACTGGCTCTCCCCCTACCACTCATCTTTCTTAAAGCTCGATTTTCCTCATCTTCACGAGGAGAAGCGTCTTTTTGTTACAAGAAAAATGTAGTTTTTATTTTTTCTTCTTTTCTGTTGAGCTTAAGAGGAAGAGCAAACTGACCTCTAACGTAGTTCTTGTACAACTCTAACGTCTCTCTTGTTCCATTTTTGGTGGAGGATCCTGAGGAGCAAGTGGTGTCTACTAGTAGACCAGGTAGTAGTAACTTCTACGACATAGGTCGTCTTGTCACTATTCGACCGCTGCCAGGGCTTTCACTTTGTGTAAACAAAAAAAAAAATTTACCCCACCTCGAACATGGCCATAGACTGCCGGTCATTCGGGACCCTTCCAGTCAGGGGAACCAGGGGAGGCAAATGCAGTAACATGCAACTCTGTTCGATGCATAAATCATGATGGCTCGGCCCTTAAGTACAATCGCCAATCAAGATGTTGCTTTGATTCTAAAAGGTACCTGATAGTAGGGGGCATCCAGCAGGTGCGTATATTTGGACCACGAGGCGGTTTCCTGAGATTTATCCTTATTAAATCTGTTGGCTTCATTTTGTTACTTCTTGCGGAACAAGTCGTCACATACGATAAGCAGTCCCACGTCTGGTACCCTACAGACACACAAACTTTCTTGCGTCAACGGAGGTTCCACCAAGTTCAGTACGATGGACATGACATGGGCCTGGGACGTGCTCATGTTTTAGAACACTTGCCTTCCTGTCCCACCACAAGAAGCGTACACTTCGTGGTGTCCCAATGCAAGTTATAAAAATTCTTGTTAAAATCTATAACGTTAATCTGGAATAGTTTTGTAATATAGAAATAGTTGCAACTGATTAGACTTTAAAACAAAATGATGAATTAACGATGGGGAAAAAATTCTTTACAAATGGAGGCAGTGAGCAGTAGAATAAGTTACCGTTACAAGTTGTTAATGCAACGACAATAAATGATTTTAAAAGTACGGGTAAACAAAGGTTACATTGTCATTTACAATATGAACGTAAGAAAAAGAGCATACACCTTAATTTTTTTCTCATGGCACAGTCTAAAAACATTCTGGTGCAGCAGAGGATAGGATAGTGTAGTGGAAATCTATAGCATGATTTTTGTTTTATCCTGTTATAGTCCATGCAGGCTTACCTCTGAGAAACATGGACTTTTCTTCCTTTTGCCTATACCAGCTGTTGTTGCTGGAGGGAGTGTAGGATGGAGAGAGCCGTGACAGGTTTCTATCCTCACGTCATTCACTTGGCATATAAAAACAGAAATATATGTAAGCTAGATACAAATGCCTGAGACATGGTCCAATGGGTCTTCTGTTACCAGTCTTTTCCCTTTACTCGGGTAATCTTTCTATGCCAATGCAGCTGTCATATTTTTCTGCCTCACCTACGCATGAACAGCTTGCTTTCAGTCCACACACTTGCCATACTTACAATCACTCCATGTCATAGATAACACTTGACAACACTTAACTCACACGACTCGTTCTTCATAAACATCTGTTTAACTGCCTTTTGGCAAAGTATTGTCTTAAGTACTGGCAAGTATGAAAGGAATTAAAAACTCTTTCCTTTTTTTATTCGCAGTCGTCTCCAGACCAGCCCACGACCACACGTGTTCATCTCTAACCCACAGCAAATGACAACGGACAAAACATGAAGCATAAAAGCATCTGGTTACATGTAGGCCACCATCCACAACCCTCAAGGTTCACCTCTTGGGAAATACCCCTCAAGATTCACTCTAGGTATGTACCTGCTGGCTGTAGCGAGTATCATTGTACGCACCTATTGGCACTTACCCTTCAGATCCATTGTCTGTAACAGGTGGTCATTACACAAGCTCCCCATGTCCACTGTTTGTTGCTGCTTGCTTCCACCCTCCAGGACGATTGTTCATATGAATTGGCCATCCCTTTTAAGATTTACCGTAAATACCTGCTGACTTTTACCCTCCTCAGACTATTACACCCCTCCCGCATCACTTGGAGGCAAACACGCTCCAGGTCCATTGTTTCTTCTACCAGTCATCCTCCAGGTCTTTTGTAACTGTCTGCTCGAACAGCATCATCCACGTTCTAAGTACCTGTTGCTCGCACACTAATTCCTCCGAGTCCAGTGTACGTATTTGTGTTCCTCATCCTCCAGGTCCTGACGACCTAATGTCCACCACCTTAGGCCTAAAGATGCTTTACGGCGATAGCCATTCCAAATTCAGTGCAGCTACCTCGTTTCAAACTAGTCCTCATTCCCAAGGTCGGCTGGAAGTTATCGCGAGCCATCATTGTTCAGGTTCATCGTTGGTACTTGCTGGTCAGTGTCCTCAGTGTCCATTGTCTGTCTATCCTGGTTATCATTTTCCAACTACGCAGAAAGTGTTCCTAGTACCATATAAGTTTTAAGATGACCATCTATATATATAAAGGTTTCAAAAAATTCTTGTATGGATGGCTTCTAATGCTCATTCCTAACTTATTAGGAAAAAAATGCGTATCTAGAATTGAATTTCAAAGGCACTAGAAACACACAAATGCTTCTTCTCAGAGACGAATTCTCTGCAGGAATGCTCTGGTCGGGAGAGGGAGGCACTGGACCAGCAGCGGCTGCTGCTACTCTCCCCGTCAACCGTGCCTAAGCTGGGATTGCCTTGGCCAGAAAACCATTTTCCCAATATCTTTCATTTTAAGTGAAGGGTAAAGAACTCGTTTTCCTCCAAATCATACAAGTGAAGCTGTAAAACAGACTGGAAACGACAGCGTAGGAGTTGGAGAGGAAATACATGTTGTGTGTGTGTGTGTGTGTGTGTGTGAGACAGTGGTGGTGGTGTTGTGCTGGTGGTGTTAGTGGAAGGTATAGCGTATGTGTGTACTGGTAAAAGCAGGAGTGCATAAGTAATTATGTAAGTTTATCTTACTTGGTCATATTCTAGAAGAAATGTACCAGAAGGAATCTACATATGTTACTGCAGTAATGTAAAAGTTTATATTCATAAATATGAATGATTTGCTGTTGATATTTGCGAAGAATGTTTTTCCAAAATGTTCTGGCAGTAGTGACAGGATTTGCTGCAACAAGGGGGAGGTTGGTATCGCAAAATGGTGGCTGGTGCCGTTTGTTGTTTTCGATCTCTCGAGACGTTCTCGGTGAGTAATGGTCGTGTTTTTGGAGTCGCCTGGTGACGCTGGGGGGAAAGGAAGTGTGGGAAAGAGACCGACAAAGAGGTGCATGTCACTGACCGGAGGATGAGAGGTGATCGAGTGAGTCTGACCACAAAGAAACGGTGGTAATCTGTAGATGTCTACCATTATGAGGGATCAGGACGAGTTGATCAGGGATCGAGAGAGATGCCATTGGGTCACTAGGGGTGATGGAAGAAATTGACAGAAACGGCCAAAGAAGCGTTTGTGTCGCGTAAAGAGAGAGAGAGAGAGAGAGAGAGAGAGAGAGAGAGAGAGAGAGAGAGAGAGAGAGAGAGAGAGAGAGAGA
>JAUUDZ010460918.1:0-12217 GCA_032361705.1 Panulirus versicolor | reverse complement strand
TTCCCAACATATATATTCTTAAGAATCCACGCTGAAAATGAAACACAATAAGTTCCCAGGTGCACTTTCGTGTAATAATCACATCATCAGTGTAGACACAAGAGAGAATTATAACAGTCAGTTGATATACAACGAAGAGACGTAGCTAGAACGCCATATGGTAAACATTCGATTGTCCAAGACAGACAACATGCGTTTCATAGACCTATTATTACAAATCTTATCAACAATAAAGTTATCTAATTTCTATAAACCTTCACTAATATTAAGATTATAATTGTTTGTGTATTTAATAATAGAAGATTCAATGATATTCCTCGTGGTAACAGAGTTAGACTTAATAACTGAGATGGCCTTACTCCAGTCAATACAATGATCATAGTTTTTCACGTGATTAAACGAGGCATTTGATTCTTGTCTCTTTCTTATACTATATTCATGTTCCTCATTTCTAACAGAAAGATGCTTATCAGTCTGCCCAACATAGAACTTATCACAATTTCTACATGGCTCTTTATAGATGCACCCAGGAGAATTTTCTAGTGAGTTCCTGATTAAGATATTCTTTAAGTATTATTGAAGCTGAAGGCAATATTCACATTGAAATATTTAAGCAACATGGGAAGTAAAGTAAAAGCATTATCAAAAGGGAGAACTAAAAGATTTTTGGTGTCAATGGGAGGTTTGGCCTCAGCTTTACAAATTAATTCTTTGCTAACTTAAGGAATTTATAAATGAAAGATCTAGGGTACTTTAACTTAGATCCAATAGGATATATCTTCTGAAACTCATCATCAATATACTCTGGACTGCCAATACGTAATGCCCTAATTAACATAGACTGAAATGATGATGATTTAACTCTGTCATGTTGAGATGAGTAATAATGGATATATGAACATACATTATTGGCATTTGATACAAATTTTGACACAAGTCAACCAAGCTTTTAACGAAATTTTCATCTTCACAGTTGATTAATGTGGATTAGGTATCATCTACTTTATTTTCATGCATGAGAGAAGGAAGCCAAAAAATCAAGTTTTATCTTTTCACTTGTTCCTATTGAGAAACACATGAGTGGTCCATTTTAAGAGCTATCTTATCTTAGTGTGGAATATATTGTAGTAATTCATATTTTGATAACTGTCCACCTGTACATAAATCATAGAAGCACAGGTAGAGTCTATCAGTCATTGGAGTCTTGGTAACGTTCAGTATGATGTAACTTGTTACTCTTAGTATAACAGCGATGTTTGATATTCTGCTGTCTTTGTTTTTCTTTTTTTTTTAGTTTAATATGACGTTAACGTTATATTAAGCAAAGCAGAAACAGTAAGTAAATGTGTGCCCGTGGAGGTAAACATAAGAAAATGATACATGATAAGAGAACAGAGGAGAGACAAAACAATACATGACTTTCAACCGTTATATAGAATTTAGTATATTTTGGCATCTACAAATTGAGAGGCTATATGTTAAGTGTTCTGGTACTTATAAACTATCACTCATTTTCAGAAGATCTGGTGTTGATTAGTGTTACGCATGAAGAAGACCTATACTCGTCTTTTGAAAAGCATTTCTATGTGATTTCCTCGTTCAATGCCTCTCGAGATCGTATTCGAAGATGATCTGTTTTTATCATATATTCTTGATCCAAGAACTACAAAGTGATTTATGGTGTGCTCCCCACTTGTAACAAAACGTGTACCTAACCATGCTTTATCATATCCTTCTTGAACACTTTTTCCTACACCATCGCACACACTACTGAAGTTGGAGCTACATCATTGTTACCATTATTTTACCACCATATTTACTTCCAGAGTGTAAGCTGCTGTGCCATTACCGCTCCTGTACCAACCTACTAAAGTGTGAGGTAGTACAGCATCATTACCTCATCTTCACCAACGCATCTACCACTGATGTGTGAGCTGCACCACAAATATTGGCACACTTTGGCTAAAGGACCATTATAACTCCCACACCTACTTACTAATGAATGGGTTGTAGATACAGTGTATCACCAAGCCTGCGCAGAACACACATTTTACTACTGAGTGGGCTATAGCACCATCAGTAATCCTTCAATAATGCATACACAGTTGATGTGTAGGCTGAAGCCCTATTACCATTCCCACGTCAACACAACATGCATTAGTGTAGATATAACACCATTACCGCCCCTCCCTCAACTCACGGTGTTGATATTTCATATTGCCTCAGTGGCTTTGACCGAAATTCTTGGAGACTAAGGCACTTTAATGCCTTGGCTGGCGTCAGGGAAGGGTCAGTTCAGAGAGGCAGCTGCAGGGTAATCCACAATATAAAAGCATTTTCATCAATCAATTTGATTTTCTGAATTTTCGTGACTTTTGATGGTACCTGCTGAGAGCTTTCAGGTTCACAGCTGGCATCGCTATAGTGACTTGGGTATGATATAACGATGAAATAAACGGGAGATTCCACACCCTTTAACATCTTTCCCTATAAATAAGAATCAAACGTTATTTCAAACAAAGCGAATTTAGTACATAACTAGAATACCATGCGTGTGCTTGCCATCATATGGTCTAGTGTATTACAGTACCTGGGGCCTCATCCGGCTTGCAGACTACACTTTGGGAACACATCATGCGGTCATAAACACTTGTGTGAATACTGCTTTCACATCTGGGTTGGTTCTGGCTTTACATCTTTACTAACAGAGTTGAGTCGAATGCGGTCCGCCGTATAAACTACCAAACTAAATTCAAAACTTGAACCACTTGTCCTACGCCGTTATGTCGGTTCACTTTCTATAGGTATTACTTTGGATTTTGGTCGCTATAACTGGCTGCCTATGTGTCCCCACCACTAGCTAAACCACACAATACTCGGCAAACTGATGTTTCACAAGCGTGGGCTGTTTTAATAACTGTTTCTTTCCCTACACCTCGTAGCTTTGGAACTCTCTACCCTCTCACATATTTCCCAACAGAAATGACCCGGGACATATAAAACGACAGGTTTTTCACTGCCTCGAAGATATGAAAATATTTTTTCTTATTTCTTCCTTTTCTCTTTCATTAACCTCCCCATTATTCAATCAAGGTCTGGCCTTGATTTGGACTTTCATCCCTGGCATAAAATAATCGAAGGGAAACGATTCTTTAGATAATTCTCTATTCTCTAATTTGAGAAAAGCTTTTTCTTGGAAAACAAAAGACTCTAGATACTTGTAACGGAAAAGACTTCTGGAGTGGGATCTTACAAGGATTTCTATAGAAACTCACTTTAAGGAAAGAAGAATTAAAGTAGGATCCAAAGTATGATTTGTTACAAAGTGGAAGAAGAAACCAAGCTGAAACAAAAAATCTTTCGTCACGTACCAAAGCTTCCTGAAGTCGGATTATAGAAGCGGAAAGTTTGGTAAAACAAGAAACATGGAAATGAATACAAATATCGAGATGTGTTTCTCCACATCTTAGTTAACACCTGTTAAGTAATTGTTATGGTTGATATCATGCTTAGTTGATATTAGAAATATTTATAAGCAGAAGACTCTCTCACATGGTATTTCGACGGTGATGTGGCCGAAAGAACTTCCTGTGAAGCGCCTTGTTACTTTACAGAGACGAATCCTTCTACAAAAAGGTATAAACCCAGAACAACCCGGTAGTCATTCCCTGATCCTCTGATATACTGAGACAAACTTTCATGCATCATTCTTTAAAGTTATTGACAGGTATATATCCAAATGTCTGCATCGTTGCCTACATTATGATTTATATAAATGTGGGTAATGCATCACCATTACCAGTCCCGCTTCAGCCCAGGCACCGCTAATGGGTCACGACACTGGAGGAAGTGTACAGCGACAAAGAAGCCATTAGGTTAAGTCTGTATCATGCAGCCGGGGACATTAGGGCGACCTGAGGAGCCGCTCTGGCAGAAAAAAGAAAGTGTGCATTATGTGTTTTTTGGAATTTCAAAAGAAATGATTCGTAGAAATGGACTCTCTCTCTCTCTCTCTCTCTCTCTGTTTGAATGTAATTACATATTTATATGATGGGAAAGGAATTACAAACATGTAAGGCCTCATCTCTTGAACAATCTCTACAGTCATACATCATTTTGAACTTCTACAGTACATGCTTTCCACTTTTTGCATGTCCTTATGCAGTTTTTTTTAACACGTAGGGCCTCATCTCTTGAACCATCTCTACAGTCATACATCATTTTAAGCTTCTACAGTACATGCTCTCCACATTTTGTATGTCCTTATGCAATTTATTCCATTCATCCACTGTAATTTTTGTATAAAAGCACTTATATACTTTGTCTTTTTTTTCAATAACTTTTTCGTATCAATTTATGTTATGGCCTCAGGTTGTTCTACCCCTGCATCTTTTGAAGAATAATTCATTGTCTACGTCATCAGTCTGGTTCAAAAACTTCCCTCTTCCAAGGTGGGCAAAAGTAAGGCCCCATTGTTCAGCTGCTTGAAATCTGGAATCCTTTCTTTCCCTTCTGTGGATTCAATCTATTCACACCTTGTGCTTCTTCAGGTAAGACGACGAACCTGGGAAACATGTTTAAGTCTTGGTTTCATCAAGGATGTGAACAGCTTACTGAGCTTATCCATGACCATGAATGTAGTTCAAATATTTGCCAGCAGAGAGTTCGTTAATTATGTTTCTAAGGTGGGACCCTGGTGACACACGGAGATTCTTGCAGCTTGTTTCCTGCTGGATGATATTCATATCGAGGTCTTTCGCTGTGGCCCGTCATCATTACATATGTTTACTCGGGTTGAATATCATCAATCATGCATCAGACCACCTCTTTCAAGGCAGTTGCAACGTCAGCAAATCAATTGAAGTGATTGTCCAAACCTTCAAGCAAGTCATTCACATAGATCAAGAGGAGTAATGAATCCAGAACAGAACCTACGGCACTAAGCTGGTGACCTCAACCCACTTCGAGAATCTCATTTGATATACGTCCTTTGCACTCCTATCCCTTCAAGGAGCCTCCTCCTCATTCATGCACAGTGACCCAGCTTCTTAGTCAGCCGGACACGCCACTGTGGTTGTCTTTTCCAGAGCAAGAATTAGAGGATGCTTTTACCAGTTCTCTCATAGCATTTACCGCAAAGTGTAGTCAGGGAGATCGCAAGAAAGATTCCAAGTTGAATCTAACTTCACCCTCAAAATAAGAATGCTGCTAGCGATGCTTTCGCCACCAGAGGATGTTGTCATCGACACCTTCGAGACGCTAGGAGAGTATGTTACCCCCAAAGCTCATACCTTCCTTGACAACTTCGGGGTTACGGACATCAGCTGACATCGTCGACTCAAGAAGCGCACTCCGTTGACCCTTGTAGATATATGGAGTATATATATATGACTGCCTTGTGGAAGATCTGAGAATCCAAAACAGTTTAGAAAGTTGGGACAACCACGTGCAAGCCAATATTAGTTCATGTCATGTAAACCTATTTGGTCAATCGGTTAGCATTCATGACCGTGACGCATTCATAGGCCCCTCAGGGTCGAGCGCATAGGTTCGAATCCTGGTTGCGGCAGTCGGTCCACAGTCAACCCAGCTGTTCATTCATGCATGGTTCATCATTTTCTTTTTTTAACAGTAAACAAAATATAGCATGATACCTGTGCTATATTTCCCCACTGAAACAGATTTCCACGATTCAATCTTCTATGGAAATACGAGTAAGATTTGTTATTTTTCTTGTTTCAAGCAATTTATTAATATAATGAGGTATGGCCTTTGTAGAGAGAGAGAGAGAGAGAGAGAGAGAGAGAGAGAGAGAGAGAGAGAGAGAGAGACAGAGAGAGAGAGAGAGAGAGAGAGAGAGAGAGATGTACAGGCAAAAATTCTCCTACGAAAGCAACTGTCCTGGGTTAGTTGTCTCAGAACTAACCCAAATATATACAAACTCATCAGTCTGCCCACAGTTTACAAGTGTCCTATGTTGTCATCGGTTAGTCGGTAGGTCCAGCTGACATACACCCCCCAAGGGATGATATAACCAAGCGGTAAGACTTGATTTTCCGTGTCATACGAACTTCCAACAGAGTGTCCTGGATTACACACAAAAATCCTGGTGTAGTTGTCTGATTACCAGATATTGTCAGCAGAGAGGTAAAGAAGTGCTGCTGTAGTATCAGAGTAGAGGATTGTGGTCTTAAACAGATGTTTAAAGATCTGTCATAAAAGAAACTGCAAGAGGTGTAGCCTGATGAGTGTAAACCCCCCTACTGATACCGTATGCATACGTAAGTGCAATTAAGTAATCACACTAAATGTTAAGTGAGCATCTCCACAAGCTCACAGATAACATCACGAGGAACAACATCACGTGCACATTTAAAGACAGCAGTAACACCGAGCACAGAAGCAGCAACAGCATCAGGAGCATGATAGCATCACCAGCAAGAGCAGCAGCAGCTGCAGCACCAGAACAGCAGCAACAGCAACACTGGACGATGCAGCACGCGGCTGTGTGAGGCCATTCTGCCTCTCCCCCTTGGATAATGATGCCACGCACGATATCAGCTGGTAACACTTCTGGGTTCCGTCGCCATTATATTTGGTTATGGAGATGCAGGGAGGGAAGAGAGGTAGGGACAGTGATTCTGTATAGTATTACGTGTAAAGTCGTGCTCTAGTGTTAGCATATAACCGGCCGTGTCAACACACAAGGCCGCCTGGATCAGCTCATAAACAGGGATACTTCCCATCCCATGTACGCTGACGGCCTGTTCCTGCTTAAAGTTTTAAGGCAGTTATGAAAGTCTTTCTTCTGATCATTAATAGTGATACGAGCACGTCCAACTGCCAGGAAGAAAGCCTTGTACTCGGAGGGCAGGAGAGGGATCTCCAAGATTAGGTAAGCCACATGTTTTATATTAAAAGCAGAACCTTCTGGTTGATTATGATTACTCTAGAAAAACCTTTTGATTACTCGTATATGTTATGAAAGGAATTTTAAAGTTTTACAGTGTCAGCAGCCACCAGCTAACTGTCACATCATGAGGGTGACTCTATATGAACTCCTGGAACATATAATCATCAGTTCTTCGGCTTGGGTACAAAAATCATCAAAATCTTGAGCTATTGAAAATGACCAAAGAGTATCGTGGTTCCAGATATTCACTGAAATCAGTGACAGGACAACGATTGTTCCACCAGGGATATGATTGAGTCAACGACCTTGAGGGCTTCACCGTATCATCTGAGAGCTTACGGGAGAGTCATCAAAAAATCCTTAAATGGATGAAATTTCAATATATCTAGACTTTTATGATCTCTCTCTGTCTGAACATTTTTGATGCGCCAAGATCTTGCAGTAGGGATCTCCATAGAATATTCAGATATGAGATGTAAGTGAATATACTGGAAGATAAGTTATTCCCACAAATCATATTTCAAACCAAATAACGTAAACAACCTTTGTGGGAGATTCTGTGAGGTCATCAGCTTCTTCGGTATCTCTCTCCCAACTGGGTGGAAACAGTTTTAGATATCGTAATGCCCTTCATACAGTATTGCTCTACACAAACTCTCAATGATGACAGTAAACAGATCGAAATTTTTTTGAACTTATATAAAAGTCTCTATTCACAGACAGAAATCCTCTCTAAGTTGAGTCCTTTAGTGAAACAGAGGGAGAAGAGAGAAAGAGAAGAATAATCCTATAAGAACGGATGAGAAAATGGTGTGGAGATAAAATGCAAGAACAGATAAAAGACATTGTGTATATGGTGTACGTAATTATAACATGTTAAGTTTAATATGGCCGCTGATTATGTGTTACTGAGAGAGAAACAATGACAAACGATTTGACTCAGAGGACAAGGTGTTCCTGTTGGTCATCTCAATCTTTTTAAGTCCGGACGACGATAGTTTCCACGGCAGTTTTCTTCTCTAATCCCTAAGTTTATGTTGGAGACGCCAGTCACACACATAAGCCCACATTAAGGCTTAGTATTAACTGAAATATATAATGGATTAATGGGAAGAAGTTAAAGGATAGTAGGAAAATTAGAATCTTGAAGGAAATGGGAAGCTCGCCCATTAAAAAGTCCTTGGATATAGTTGATGAGAAATATACACGGGATCGAGAGTTTGAATGTCGGTCAGTGCTGGATAAGAAACACATCATCGTGGCCCAACCTTGAGTTGCCAAGGAAAGGCAGTAATCATATGACTCGGCATATTGCCAAGTATTACTCCATCTACCTACTTAGATGAGCACACAGACGAACCGATGTTGAGAGTAAAATTCAAAGTAATATCCAAAGAGGAGAAAAACTTAATTACCACTCTGGTGTAAGACTTATATATAGCTGGATAGCTGTATATAAGTGTATAATTCGGACTACTTTATAAAACTTTGTCTGAATAGTTCATGAAGCTTGAACCTCCCAGATGTGAAGGTAATGCTGCATACAAGGACGGATCAGTCCTTTGTATAATGGGAGCAACTACTTTATACAGTATATAGTATAAAGGCTGTGAGTGAAGCAAAGCTCAAGGGGAAAGGGGAAAAATGATTTGGATATGTCATAGGAGTAAAGTCAGGGGTTGGAGAGAAGATAATAGTTAAGGAAGGAGTAACACTATCCCTGAAGCATGAGTTGTGGTAATGGGTGAATAATTGTAAGGAAGTATTCATTCGTGTAAGGAAGTATATTCTAGATTGATTAGGGTAAAACTGAGAGTGGATGGCGAGAGATAGATGATTATTGATACTTATGTATGTGGCTTTGAGAGAAAAGATCATGAGAGGCAAGTGTTTTGGGAGCAGCTAAGTGAATGTGGCAGTTATTTTGCTATAAGAGATCGGATATTACTAAGAGGTTGGTGATTTGAAAGCCAAAGTGAAAAATGTGGCAGTTGATGGTATAATTAGGGAACATGGGGCATTTAGTCTTATAAATAACTTGAATAACTTGTGGAGTTGTGTTCTGAAAAGGGACCGGTGATTCGGAATGCCTGGTTCAAAAAGAGGAACATACTCAAGCGTGTGTATGTGAGTAAGAGAGATGGTGAGCGCACATTATTGAATTACATAGTAATTGATAAGAGAAACTTTTGGATGTAAATGTACTGAGAAGGGTAGATGGTGGGATGAATGATCACTTTCCTGAGGAGGCGAGGGTGAAGATTCGTAGAGGTTTTCGGAAAGAGGAGACAATATCGGGGGGCGGGGGGCGGGGGGAGGGAAGAAGAGAGTGGTGAGAGTGAGTTTAATAGACATGTAAGAAGATACGCCAGCAGAGACTAAGTGTATAATGACAAACGGTGAGAAGAAATGGAGCAAGGGATGAGGAATGGGAGGTATTTGGGGAAGCAATGCTGACATGTGCAAGAGGTACATGTGGCATGTGAAAGGTGAAAGGAGTAGATTTCACAGTGTATTGAGTAGTGGGTTGATGAAGTAAAGGCGCTAGTAAAAGAAGAAAGAGAGGCGTTTAGGTTGTACTTACAGGGAGGGAGTGCGAATGATTGGGGGGTGTATAAGAGAAAGCGGCAGGAGGTCGAGAGGATGCTGCAGAAGTTGAAAACGAGGGCAAATAAGACTTGGGGTGAGAGAGTATCAGTATTCTTTAAGGAGAAAATGATGTTTTGAAAGAAGGTAAATGATATGCAAAAAACAAGAGAACAAATGGGAGCATCAATGAAAGTGGCAAAAGGGGAAGTGATAACAGGTGGTGATGAACTGAGGAGATGGAGTGAACAATTTGAAGGACTGTTGAATGTGTTTGATGATAGAGTGGCATCGCACTTCTATAGGTCATACAGTATCTTACCGACAGCAGAATGAAAACCATCAATACTTAGGTAAAAGGTGCATGCGATTAAACTCTGCTGTGAACCCTACACACAGACATGACCATTAGATTACATTTAATCAAATACTCCTCTTCTTACTTACGGAATCAAAGGAATCTCGCACCGTTTATTTCCCAGTGATATCTCTAATGTGACTCACTTTTGGTCCCCCTGCATCAGGGGTTTGGTGAATCCATCGTCGTGGCCTTCAGCGTCCAAAGAATTCGGCAGCGTGTGACACGAATCTTCATTTGGTAAACTTTATTTTACTCTCTCTCTCTCTCTCTCTATCTATCTATCTATCTATCTATCTCTATCTCTTCCCTATGCACAGCTTCGTCTCTATTCAGTCTACACAAAAGTTATCGATGGCGGGACATCCTTTCATATTCTATCAAAAATGTGTTCCCTCGGGATTATGTCCTAATCGCACAACTCTTTTCTCCTCTATGAATATATATTTTTTCTCTTCAACATTTAGCCCTATTTATTTTTATGCCGATGAATTCACTCTGAACATTTCAAATGTTTTTCCTTTCCTTTCACACTAAAAAAATAACAAGCCCAGAGTATGCTTATATTTGTTACAAAAATATAAAGGGATTAAATTGAAAGGTTTTCATCCTAGATTGACCTTTTCCTCTACACGTGAAACATTAATCGCTTTTAACATACTTCATGTAGACTCTGACTGTAAGACATACATCCACATACCATTAATTTTTCATCAGGTATTTGTGATTATTGTTTCATTGTGAGTTACATATACTTTGTTGCATCACACAAAACGTTCCCACGGGCTCCCTGTTCCCATATTCTCATTGTTTCCACAGGATCACCGTTACCACCGTTTCCACGGGCTTACTGTTCCCACGGGCTCACGATTGCCACAGGCTCACCGTTTAGTCATTTAATCAGGATGTTTGAACTCGTAGAGCTGATCTGTAGTTGATTTATGTCAATTACGTGGAGCTGACTTCAACAAAACTAGGGCTGGTCGCGGATGACCGCCGACTAACTGACAGTCAGCTCAGCCAGGCCAGACAATCCACTTGTGTGTTGATGTTTCCCTTAAAACTCAGAGTGCCATAAAAGTACATATATATCTATTTCTCTAATAAAATTGTAAAAGGCCACCGGATCTACTTTAAGTAACAACACACTAAGAAGGACTGATCTCCCATGATTACCTAATGTTGATCAGAATGAAATTTTATAGAAAAATATGAATCTCACAGTTAACGTATGTTAATGATTTTTTTGTAATTAACTGAAAGAAAATGGGATCATGAGGGAGATGAGTAATAAGCTAAGTTCTGTCCAGAATTTGGCAGCGTAGCAGATTCGGATCAAGCCATTTTCAGCCCAATCTACAAATTAATTTGTTTCATGAATAATTTTAACTATACAGGCACTTCATTTACTTGATAATTTCCAAAAATGCATTTAACTGGAACGTTGATCGTTTCTTTAACATATGTATTTCACTTTGGATGGCTTTTGCAAGTGAGATATTTATCAATCAGTAACCTTACTAGTTAAAAAGAACATTTACTCTCCCATTTGCCTCCACTTTAAAAACCCATTTTGCGTTAAATGCATCCGCCTGGAGAGGATATTCTTCTGGTAGATTAGAGAGCAAATATCATATTTTCAACATAATGAAGTAAAAAAGGTAGCCAAGTATGACGCTTTAGGGCAGATACAACATAATGAAGTAAAAAAGGTAGCCAAGTATGACGCTTTAGGGCAGAGACAACATGACAGCAGACAAACAATAGGTAAATGTCTACCATGACCTCTTTTGTTTGCTGTATTAGGAAGAGGAATCCCATGTGACTTAACCTACCCATGATACTCCACAAGTCTTCCTACAGGTGAGAGTTTTCTCTACACATACATTTTGTTCAGAGCTGCACACTCTGTTTGATCTGTTTATTCAGATTTTCATTAGAGCATTTCTTGATTCCTTCAGCACGAAAATTAGTATATGGTTAAACACATCTTAGAAACTATCCATACAATGAGGTCGTGCATTCAGATCCAGGTTAAGAATACATTCCTGGTGGAGTCGTAGATGCTACTGCCACTACACCGCAGCGAAAGTGTTTTGGCCTTCCTAATCTGAAATCTGGACGCCCATATAAGTATATATTGTTATAAAGATGCTTTATTTCCTACCAAGTAATGTAGAGCTCAGCTATGACCACTTTTGTACAACTTACTTCTTATAGTATTACATGAACCAAATGAAATGATATAACGTGCAGTGTATCAGTTAGCGTTTCTTATTGTGAAATATTCAAGGGCCACTCAAGCGCAAAGGTTCGAATCCTAATAGCTCCAGTCGGTCCATAGTCAACCAATCTGTTCA
>JAUUDZ010460907.1:0-12218 GCA_032361705.1 Panulirus versicolor | reverse complement strand
CACTTGCGCTCCTCAGCTCTCTCTCTCTCTCTCTCTCTCTCTCTCTCTCTCTCTCTCTCTCTCTCTCTCTCTCCACAGATGTAATACAGGGCCACTTTCCACCCTTCTTATAAATGCGTCTGGAAGTCTTTCATCCACCGAGTATTCCAACTGGGCGACTTTCGGCGACGAAATGGACTTTCTGGAAGAGAACCTCCAGGATATAGTGAGACGATCCAGTTCGGTGGGTGGCCTTCGACGCCGAAGGATCCGTGGGTGTGTGTTCGTCCTCGGGTAATTGGTGGACTGTGGAGCACGGAGCGAGGCGTGTTGGTCCGGACGGTGTTTGGCATACCAGCTGCTGGATATCAGCCTGGAACGTGTGACGCCGCCTCTGTTGGCTGGCTTGGCTTTCAAGACCAGTGTGGGTGTGGGCGTTGGGAGGGAGGGAGTGTACCTGCGTGCTGATGTCATGGAACGATGTGAGTGGGAATGTCCCACTCACTCCTAGCTGTTCAAGTGTTCGAGTAAAGGGTTTATCTTTTCTAATAAAGGAAAGGATGATGGTATAATTTCACTCCTCAGTTCCAGGCAAATAGCAGTGGGCAAGCATATAGTCGCATTGGTTACTCAAAACAGAAATATAATAATGATAGCAATAATAATAACAATGATAATACTAATTGTAACGTTAATTAATGAATCCCAGACTCTAACACATTCAATACATTAAGGAAAAAAAAAAGGAAAAAAACGTGCATTTCAATTCCAGGATAATTCGTTTTCTAAGCAGGCTACGACTGACGCCAACTGTACAAAAGTAATGCATTTTGCCGTCGGTGTAAAGAATGAATACACTGGCTGTCAAGCGTGGCCTTGCTCCCTCGAGCCAGGAATTCAGGACTTGCCGCTTGTCGAGAAGTGAATCAGAGGAAATCAAGGGGAACATTGACGAAGGGTATACCAAGTAAACCTTTCCATATATGTTTTTTCACAAATACGTCATGAATGAAATGCCACAAGTAACCACTTTCTCCGGTTTGGGCAATTTTTCCATTTTTTTTTTCTTTTCGATTTTTTTTTTTAAACGTAAACAGCGCTAAAATGGCCGTCGATACGTTAATGATGCCCTGAAGAAAACCCTAAACTCTGCTAATCATGAAGAAATCTTAATGACGTAACGATGTTTTCTGACATACATTTATTGGAAACAGCAATCTTGAGTTTCAAGGAATTGCGAGTATCTTTTTTTTTCTTTTTTACGAGAATATGGATAAAAGAATATTTTGTTGCATACATTCACACACAGAAGGCCAGTCTAATCATTAAACTGTTATGTGCATCAAGTTACCATTTCACTGAACAGCTTCAGTGTTCACTTAGATGAATTCAGTTTTATATCTATGTTAGCATCATTCACATTCATACTTGAATATGGCTTCAGAAGCTGATATCATATTCCTGAGTACCTGATATTTATGTTAGCATCATTCACATTCATACTTGAATATGGCTTCAGAAGCTGATATCATATTCCTAAGTACCTGAAAGCTCTGATGGGACCCACTCCACTCAAGAACCCATTATCGAACTGGCCAGCAGGGCAGACAACCTCTCTCATTAGCCTCTCCTCTTACCCCTTCGTAATACAGCTACCCTTTAGCCACCTCCTTATTTACCTTCCTATGTTTCCTACCTCGGTGAGGGAGAGTAATAAGGACGGCTTCTCCAGATGAGAATCTGGAGAGGCCACGTTCAAATCAGGGACACCAGATGATGCCCAGCGCGGGAGCTGGTGCGTCGTGGTTCCCCCGCGTGAGTGTGAGTTCGACACTGGCGTCTTCCCACGTGATCCGTAAGGAACCTCACCCTCGAGACACGAGGGATCATCGATGACGAGGATGAGACTCTTGGGGGCCAAGGCCAATGGTATCAACACCGCCGAAGTGGAATGAAGGGAACGCCCTCAACCAGGATGGTATCCATCAAGGTCACTGAACAGATGGAACTCTAGGGACCATACTCGGGCCTACGGACGCATCAGGATCTTTATTTTGGGACTCAAGAAGTTAGTGAAGCATCTAAGTCACCAGATGGATCTCAGAAACTACGTTATGGCCTTTGGAAGAACATCATATACGACAGATAAGACTCAAGGAGATATATGGCTTTGCCTGAGGAGTGCATCTACAACTCCAAATGGAATTCTGGGCAGCTATTTGTATCAAACCAACAGTCGGAAGCAAAGGGTAGGTACGCTCAAATTGACGAGATGCATCAGGGGCGCCAGGATTGGACTGAAGCAGCCGCGACAGTGGCGGCAGGGTATGTCAAGGGCATCAGATGGAGTTAAGAGCGTCTCCCTCAAGCTGGTGGGGGTGCACCGGGGACGTCATGTCGAACACTCTGAGGTCGTGGTGTATCGAGGTCGCCAGAAAGGACTGTGGGAATACTGGAACATATTAATGTCACAAAATAAGATTCCGAGAGGAGGGGGTAGTAACACTCACTGAGGCGAAGCGAATTGAAACAGAAATGGGATTCAGGAGAGCGACGCTTAAACCAGCAAGGTGCAACAGGGGACGCAGTTAGGACGAAGTAGATCAGACTGTGGTCGGCAAGGCTCGCCAGGGTAGCCATAGGAGCCTCGGAGCCACATGCTTAGATATGGTTATAAAATAGGAAGAGAGGGAGGTTAAGGAAGATACGCTTTGAGCTAGCGATGCATACCAGGACTCCCAGTGAAGAGAAAATATAACAACTAACGCAATAATATCCTCCCAATAGCAATGCCACGTGAGCATGGATATCCTCAGCGCAGATACGGCGTCTCAAATAGTAATATCCAAGAGTACATTCCTTGAACTCACCAACCCGGTATAAAGGGAGGCGTCCATCGACAACCGTTACGTAGAACAAGACCGCAAATGAAAACAAGCGTCGATATGTCTACATCTACGTCATCGGGAGGGGAGGGAACTAGAGACATACTGACGGAGCGAAAAAGGATACACCACTCGTAAGACATGCTGTGCAATAATCCATAGACTAACATCAAGAGGTCTTGCACTACAAACCATGAGCAAACGAACAGTTCGAGCACACATTGATTCTGGCACCTTCTGGGTGTTCAACACGACGTCTTTAGAAGTCTATGGTTCTCTCTATACTAAGACACACCCCGAGCCCCACCCCACCCACCTCACACTATGATTTCACTAACGTGAAATACTTAACAGTAAAGAATTTAAGAAAAAAATAAACCATTTATCATAAAGGCAACTGGCAGAGATTTAGAAGCAGCGGCACAAAAAAAAAAAAAAAGGCTGGCAGACCCAAAAAACACAGACCCAAGCCACATACTTTTCCAGGACAGAAGCATCAGCAAAAACACTTATCTCCCTCGAAACCTGAGAGCCTACAGAGTCACATCACTCATTTACCATTACTCCCAACGGACATTTCTTACTTTAGATTAGCCAATTTCAAAATCAATACAACACACAAGGTTCTTAATGATCTACAGCAAATTATCGCCGACCTTACCTATAATCCTGACCGATGTGACCATTCTCCTAACTCTCTAGATCTGTTCTTCACCTCTATCACGTCGCGAGGCCTTTAAGTGAGGCACTATAAGCATATACTCAACAACCCACTCACTGAACATGCACCGCACAACATAACACTCTATAAAATTGTCTTATGTTTCATCCATGATACCCTCCCTGACCAAACTCTTTCCTCTCTTTCCTCTCCACCACCGACCACAGAGGCCACGCTGCCTCGGAGCGTATCAGCGATGCCAGATGGGGGCCCTAAGTGGGTTATGGCTGGATGGACCCATTAAGGCTACTATACGAGACGCAGAATCACGCTGGGACCGGCGGAAATCTTCAGGAACGACCAAAGGGACGGCACGGGATCACGTCCTGTCGCCAGACGGACAGAGGAGAATAAGCGGAGTCATACTGGGTTTAGTGGGTCTACAGGGCTACCGGATGGGAACCTGTCAAGAAGGGACCCTTAGGGTGAATCAGAGCCGCTAACTCTGACGCAGGAAAACTCATACGGGCGTTGGTAAGCATAAAGCCCACTATATGGGACTCGGGGCTAGGTTCATCCAGCCCGTCTGGATGCCTCAAGAGCTCCTAATGGACACTGGGAGGGCAACTCAAGAGGCGTAAGGGCTCATATGGGCCACTGAATCAGACTCGCGAAGAACTAGCTCAAGATGATACCTAAGTGCGAGAAGGTTAACAGAAAATGATCCTCTCTTTTTTTCATTTCCGTCTTGTAGGCTTAGTGTTGATTACTCGGTCGTTCGTGGCTTCAAATGATGATCTTCCATGGTAGTGAATCAGAGGCTGGCCGATCTATGGTGTAACCTCAGCTGAGCCTAATTGCCCTAGCCAAGTCTTATCTCCGGGTCAGCATACAACAACTGAAGCTGGATTACAGCCACGAAGAGTACCTACTGACATGAGTTAACTGGTAACTCGCCCAGCAAAAAGATGAGCTATAGGAAACTGAAACAGCTATGTGAGGTCTCAGAGCTTCGGCCATCAGCTAACATACCTGTAAAACAGGCCAAGTCGACCCCCACACAACTCTGTCGTGCATAGATAATAAGTTCATGTTAATTGATGCCTTTGCCTAGGATCATTCCTCAAGACCGCCAGTGTGGGTTAACCTGTGTGAAATCACGAATGTAACCTGAATGAAGAGCATCAAGGAAGCAGCGTACTGATAAAACAAGCTCTTCCTTCCTCAAAATCTCAGTCTATCTTCGCTTCTCCTCGGAATCATCACCAAGATGTTGTTCGTAGTTTTAAGCACTCCATAAAAAAAAAGCTCCACTGGCTTCTACCATTCAACCTTTCCATCTCTTTTCCGACCTGATCAACACGTACCTAACTCTCACTGATGAAGCCACTCTTTTTGGTAATTTATTTTCGTCTAACTCCGGATGATTTTACATCTGACTCCTTCCCTCCTCCACCACCACCACCACGCCACTCGCCACCCTCGCCTCAATTAAACGTGTGCCGTCGTTTACATTTTCCTCTCGTAAGGTCTTGTAAGAAGTTCCCGAGATGCAAGTGGAATAAGCATATGATCTGGACGGCATATCTTCCCATGCTCCAGCGGAGCCTGCCTCATGTGTAGACTTGTAAGTATTTCGACTCAGTCTAAAGCCGAAATGTTTTCGTCTTCTTGGAAGCATACTTTGTTACAGCTTATCCCACCCAATCACTCCCACTTTGGCTGCCTCAGTAGCCTCTTAAACTCGCCTTAACTCCCACCCTCTGAAGCACTTAGAAACTCATTCCCCTCCTCTCCTTCGCCCCACCAATACGGCCTTTGCGGGGCATAGTCTGTTGATGATCTGTTCTCCTATGTGACTCACCTCTGGTCACCTCACTAAACAATTCTTGTGACCTCGATCTCTCTATATTTCTTTCCTTTCTAAACTTCCTATGGCTTTCCTGCTTCCCTCTGTTCTGGAATACAAAGCTTCCTTTCCTAGCCGTTCCGTCACAGTTGTCATAGATGAAGAAACTTCTCCCTTTTATCCTGTCAACAGAGGTGGCCTCTCGGGACTCTCTCCCTTCTCCAACCCTCTTTCTTCCCTTCCTAGATGTTCTTTCTTCAGCCATTAACACTATTCAATCTTAAACTGGTGGTTTCACTCTACATACCCTATACTCACATTCTCTCCTTTCCTGACTCCAATGTTCGTTCTCTCCTTTCGCACTGAACATACCTTTCTCTCGCAATTCAACCTGATGATCATTCTGGAATATGCAAATATCACTCACATATCTTTCCAAATCTCATTCTTTTTCTCAAGTTATATTCCAATAAAACACAGTTACTATAGCGTTATACCACACTGTAACAACGTAGACATTCTGGACAAAATCGTATCCTCCTTCAAATCTTGGAAAGTCCACTTCATGAACGTGACAAAACCCCCTTCCCATCGTGAGACGGTGTTGTATAGGTGCCAATAATATCCACAAGGATCTTACACACCACAGTGTGCAGTACTGCTGACATTTCTGGAGTGGCTCACCCTCAATCCATTCCTCAGCCAGGGTGAAAGCAAAAGCCTGGCGCCTTATAAACCCTCCTGCTGTTACCGCTCTTCAGTCATCCTATTCTATCCACTGTGATGCTGCTGTTCCTTCTCTGTTACACGGTTATCATTTCCACCACCGCTTTTGTGAGCTGCCTGCGTGTGTCTCTAGCATCCTGTAGGAGTTTCTATGAGGAGAGCTGCCATTCGAGGAGTGACTGCCATTATACCTCCTTCCTCCCTTCCCTTATGCGACAAAGCTGTGGAATTCTCTTCGCCCTTTTTTCTTTCCCCTCTCCCTGCAGCCTTTCCACCAATAAGTCAGGTCTACAAATATCTTATGAGCTTGAGACTAACCTCTTCGAGATATATGTGTCACACCATCGGTGCCGCGATGGAATAAAGTCCATGTTACCCCTACCGAGTGGAGTGAGACAACTAGTGGCTGTGTCTCTTAACCTCCCTTGCGGCTGAGGTGGCCGGACGCCCCCTCCCAGCGTTCCAGTCCCACCCGTGTTGTATACACTATTCTACGTTCTTCCTCCCGCACTCTTTATTTTCCTTCTCACTCGAAATGGACACGAAGGAGCATGTATTTACCCGTTTTAACCTAGTCGGCTAAAACGAGAATGGAAAACGCTTTGTTCAGCGTCAAAATAGGATTGGTTGTTGTATGGGATTCGAGTTCCTAATCCTTATATGTTTTTAAGGATATTTCAGATATTTCTTTTTTTCCACTTTAAACACTGAAGATTAATCACCTTGTGCGATCGACATACGACTCCCTTACCTCTAGCCTCTCATACCTAAGTCTCGCCCTAATTTGCATCTTGTTCTATAGCCGGCCAGATTCCCAAACACACTGCTCGTCAGCTTCGCTTGCTTCCTGCTCTATAAATTTCCCACTGATCCGCAGAACAGTTTCCAGCCCGCACCAGCAAAGAAACCCCTCCAGTGGCAGCTCAATATTTGAGGTGGTAGGTCAGACAACCTGGTTATCAAGTGGCCTACCATCTGCCGGAGGGAAAATCTAATCAAATTTAGTCCATGTGTAAGTGGTTATATCTTACATTATTTCGCCTTCTTTTTGAAATGCATACGATAAAAGAACGTCCGATGATGTGACAAAAAGAGAGAGACTTTTATACTCAGGAAACAGTTTTGTGTCTGGTAACCTTTAAAAACTATATCGAAACATAGCCTGATCAGCTACAGACAGATGAGTTAACTACATCATAACCAAGTCATTGATATCAGCCGAACCCAAAGTCATCATGCTGATATCTAATGGGATTTGTTATGATATTCGGGGGGACAATCTTTTGTTCCAGATTTCACCGAGGGAAGAAAAGGAGGCTTATATCCTCAAAGGCCGCCCCCCCGTGATAAGACTTCTGTCTTCGGCAAATAATCTTAATAGATAAAGGGGCTGTCAAAGTTCTCTCCCTTCGGTCGTATTAGCTTTTGTGTTCCTGAGTATAAGAAATGGCCTCTTGGCTGCAAGCCATCCCAGCTTCTCATATTCAAATTCCTATTAAGGTCTATTCAGAGTCTTCGCTGTCTGCTCCCATTTCTTGTGGTAGGTGATTTAATGGGCTATTTTCCCAGGAAAATGAACTTTCCACCCCTTCTTTATGAGCTCACTAAAATTAAGTTTGTGAAGCGAGCCTCTCTCTCTCTCTCTCTTTTTTTTTTCGTTGGCTAGTGTTGGTTGAAGAACCCGCGAACAATAAATTCCAGGGGGGCACCATTCCTTAGTCTCGCTCCATGTATCTTTGCCCAAATGGACTATATATGTAAGGGGGTAGGTCTGCTTCTTTGAGGTTTTTAAGAATAATGAAATTTGGCCCTTGGATTCAGGCCATAGTTTTGCTTACCCAGTGGAATAAATAGCTTTTGAAAGCTTATCACTGTTCATTTTTCTCCCTGATTCAGAGCGCTTGTAATGCTACTTTGAGACCTACCCTTTTGTAGCGCCTTTGTGTAAAGAGTTTAAAGCTGTCACTTCCACAGATGGGACTTTAAATCAGTTTAAGCTAAAAGCCAGAGCGCTGTACGTGTTACCTAATTTCCCTTGGGAGTTTTGAATCCCATGTTGCTTTTATTCTTGAGGTAATTCACAGAGATTATAATGCAACCTTGAAGATGGTAAATGTTCCCAGTGGCATCTCTAGGGGGACTGTTAGGCAAAATCAAACGGAAGACTTTCTCTCAGGAACCAGGTGTAAACGGCCAACGCAAAAGCTCCTAGCTTCGAAGAATGTATCACAACAATAAGAAAAAAAAAAAAAGTTCTACGGGGTCCCTGTGAGGGGTAAACCATTTCTTGTGTCTTTGACTCCTTTCCCATTAGAATGAGACAGTGAGACATTCTGTTCATTTATTCGTATCCTGTACACATATCAAATGCACTGATACTTTATATCTTTTTTTTTTCTTTTTTTAGCTGAGACGTACCGGGTAACTGAATGCCCTAATCAAAGCGATCATATTAAAGCAATGTATGTGTATATACCCTAGCCTTAGCCAGGTACCTAATTCATCAACCAGCCCCGTAGGGTAAGGCGTGAACCTACTGCCGAGACCAGGATTCAAACCAATATGGGCTTGACCCCAGGCGGCCCGTGAATGCTGAGTCACGGTTACCAACTCAAGCCTTCGCTAAAACACGGAGGTGTTTCACACATACTGAGGGTCCTTTCGATCAATAGTCCCCTGACTTGGTTTGGTAAACTGGAGACACGAACTGTTTTACCTCATAACAACCCTCACTAGGTAATTACAAATAGGTGATTAAAAAGAATACAGAGTGAAAGTCCTAAGGAAGTTAACAAAGATGGCATCTGTTGAGGTGAGGCACGAGAAAAGCTAGAAGCCTTAAGTTTGCCCACCATGGAGGAGAGAAGAGTGAGGGGGTGTGAGCAAGTCACACCCTTTAAGTTATACACCATATTGATGATCCTGACATTGAACAGTTCTTCGAAAGTTGTGTGGATAGAGCAACCAGAGGAAACAACACTGAACTAAGCAATCCATTTGTTTAAAAAAAAAAATGTACAGAAGTACTTCTACAGAATATTGAAAAAGTGGTGGGCGATGGAATATGCTGAAAGAGGTCGTGGTTGATGCTGGCAGCAGACATTAATTTAGAAGTTTGTAGGATATGAGAGAATGTCTTGGGGTCCCACGAGCGAAAGCCTCCCTCGCTGTACAGTACAATTGGGTAATTCCATACAAAATGCCTCCATTGCACAGAATCAGTAATCATTCTTCCAGCATCCTCATATAAAATACATCTCAATCGTGAGATTACAGAGCCATGAATCATTACCAAATTCATTCTAAAGGCCTCTCACTCAGACAACCGATTACTCTAACGTATACATTCTCTTCTCATAATAAGATATTTTCAGCAGTCGCTCATACACACACGTCAGAGTTAATCATACGAAAGTCTTGTTTGTTACCTTCATCAGAGAACATTTTTACCTCATAAGGTTCCGCATTCATTCTCTTCATGTTTCATCTCGGTTTTCCTTAACAACTATCCAGGTGCAAAAGCTTATGACATAAACCCTTAATAACGCATAAACTTTCTTCCTCCATTACCTTGTAAGGCATTCAGTACTCTTACTATATACCATACTGCCTGACATAACGTATTCATATTTATACCCAGTAATCAAGCTTTATTCTATTTCTTTTATGATCTGACATAAACATCACTTTCACCCATTGATCTAACACACAGTAGCTCGTCCATGTGCTAACCCACAGATGCTTCTGTGTATGCACTAAACTGCTGTGTACCTCCACTCATTATCATCTCCCATACCACCTCAACCAACAGTAGAATTAGGAATCATTTTATCACCTAAACCGTAAGGTCCCTCACTACCTAATAAATCTTCTGCACTCTTCTGTCCACTAGTCGTAGTCAACCAATAAGCACAACCATAATTCATCATGAATCATGGTCAATTAACCTTCCTCCTCTACCACACTCAATCTTATATCCCCGAGCCAGACATCCTCTTTCCTCACATTAATCTCCTTCTTACTTCTGTGTTACAAACAGCTTCGTTTCAGATCTTCATCATTTTCCTTATACCTTTTAACCAAAATTATACTTCCACTCCACATAAATCCACTTTTCTTTATTTCTATTCTTTTCATACATTCTTCTGCCCTCCAAAAATAACCAGATCAGTGACCCTTCCATCATCTTTTTTTATCATTATTGTCCAACATCCTTATATCTTCATTCCATCATTTCCTCCAACCCACAACCTATCCATACAGTTTTATGCATGTCTAAAACAGTCTTTATAAAGACACTGTTGATGTCTAACCACAACACTTAAATTGCAACGTATGAATAAAAACAATAATATCACTGACCTCCAGATTCTCTTGTACACTGGGGTCATAAATCTCTTTAACCCCCGGGGGCGAAGAATTTCGAATCGAACACCACCTGTCCTGCCGACTCTTTGAGAGGGTTGGTAAGTATGACTGCGACGTCATTGCAATACGGCAAGTATGACCTGAACAGTGTCAATGGTGTCACCACATATACCCATGTAAGGGAAGCAGGGCTACCAATGTGAAGCAGGGGGGTAGGAGCTTCGTTCAGAATTTTTCCCCCAGTTTGTCATATTGTTCGACACCGAAGGGGTAAAAGTAATTTATGGTCCGGCTGTAAATTCTTGTGGAATTCTGGGTCTTCACATTTTGCCAAGCATCTCCTCAACATTTATATTCTCTTGACTCCTTTGACCATACATTTAGAGTCCTGGAAAATAAAATATCCATCGCCCATTACAATATGCCTATTCCATGGATCTAATTCTCTTAGTAATTCTTACCAAGTTTTCTTCAAAACTTCACCTCCAATATCTTGTAGTTTGTTTACACAGCCAGCTGATACATCTCAGATTGTTGCCAAACGAAACCCTACCCGGCCGAGCGAGACACTTCACTCCGTCCCCCAAGGTCACCCACGCAACTCTGAAAAGTTACCTGAAGAAGGGTGTTCTTCGTTCGTGAAAATACCAATGTGGAACCAGCAAGGATTCCTACATTCATAAATGGTGTAGATGCCATGTTGATCCCTTTCCAACAGAGATCAGAACTCTCGCGTCTTTGGCTGAGAAAAAGAAGAAAACAAGGAATCAAATGCTAAAGGTAACGAGACCCTCAGACCTATATGGATTGTGCCTCGCGTTTGTAACGGATTATAAATCGGTTTCAATGTTGAGGATTTTTTGAACCTAAATAGTAATAATAAATCGGATATAATTTGATGCCCTTTTCTTGGGACAATAAACATCCACGACAGGAATCTCAAAAGAACAGGAGCGTCCATCCTCACATAATCCATCCACAATTCAATCTTACAGACAAATGTGAATGTCCCCTATCCTCTGCTCATGCAGATTCCAATCACTTTTGCACCAAGAGAGGCGGCCTTACTGTGTGCACTCCTACCCAACCGGTGGGCGGTAGCTTAACAGAGAATACAGAGCTCACAAAAAAGATCGAAGGTAGCTCATATGCACGATCCCTTGAGGGCCCGGGAAAGTATGCCATCTGCGCTAGACGCCTTATCCACCTGGAGCAGGGAGAGAGTGTACTCGGAAGGCCACACGAGAGGGAGAGTATGGGACATGGCAGAGGTTCAGAGGAAGGAGACTGAGGTGGAGGAGGATGAGGAGATGCATAATCGTCCAACGGTGGATTAGAGGAAAATGAGGTACCGAAAGCAGATTTATAAGTTTATGAGGTGGCTATAGATCGATCAGGCAGTAGGAGAGGAGGAAAGGTTAAGTTAAAGGTTTGAGTTAAAGGTTGAGTTAAAGGTTGAGTTCAAGACATTCAAGGGAATGTTTTAGGTTAAGGATTAGAGAGATCTGTCAGTAGAGGAAAACTTTAACACATTTTCTTTTTTATTAAAGTTTGTGTGTGGCGGTAAGCGTTCCTGGTCGTGGCCAATTCACCGGCGCGCCCAAGGTCGAGCGCACAGGTTCGACTTCTGGTTGCGGTAGTCGGTCCACAGTCGACCCAGCTCTTCACCCGTCCCTAAGGGTTGGTCGAAAAATTGGGTACCTTGCTCAGGCTAAGATGGATATAAATATATATATATATATATATATAC
>JAUUDZ010460896.1:0-12218 GCA_032361705.1 Panulirus versicolor | reverse complement strand
TATATATACATATATGAGTTGTATACTTCTGGGGACGTTGTATGATGCACAGTTGTTACGCTTATGACCATCTCATTTCCCGCCATTAAACAGGTAATGGAGACAAACCCATCATGAGTTTTTCACCTAAATTTACATTTTCATTTAACAGAAATTATGATTTGAAATTACGTAGATTTCCGCCATAAATAACAATTGCGATCGCGAGAATAATCGTGGACTGAGCAGGAGACATTTGCAGTGTGTAAATGATAATGTAACTACTTCCACAGTTTGTAAATAATGTATTTACATTGACTGTTTGTAAATAATGTATGTTTCATTTACAGTTTGTAAATGGTAATGTATTTATATCCAAATATTTGGGAGATTTGTCAGGTAGTTTGTTGATGTGCAAGGTATTAAGAGTTTCATTAGAAAGATCGAAAGTATAAATCATTTTCCTCAATATTCACCGTTTATCACGTCAGGTTGCGGGAGGCATCAATGCGTCAGAGATTATGTGCGTCAAGGTGACGTATGGGGAAAGGTTAGCTTAATCACTGCCTTTACGTCGCTTGTGAATGTCCTCAGAGACAGAGGACTGGAGACGTCAGCTGAGATCGTTGGACACTGAATTGGCATTTATCTCAGCGAAACCCAACACCTAGACGAGACCCTTAGAATCAAAATGGTTGAATTATTGGGTGAAGTGCTTATTGTCGACAGCTGATTCTTCCACTTGAAGTATGTAAAACTGACGTGTAGAAGAGTTGGGGTAAAGTATATTGATAAAGTATATTCTAACATGTTGAAAGTATAGAGTGAATTGCTTAAAACCGTACGGGCGAGGGACAGGCTTAGTGGGATCAAGAAAAAAATTAGATCGTTGTAAAAGCTGTGTAGCAGAGTGTAACCTGCACTTAAGTATACAGGAAAACTTCGTAAGACCAATAGAGAAAGTTTTGTATCGTTTGTAAATTTCTATAATGGTGGATAGATAAATAAGGAGAAGTTTTTGTAGTGGTAATAGCATAAGTCTTATGGCAAACGATGATATGCCTGATTGATTGGTTGGTTGTCACTGTGGGAGTGGCTGTTGGGGAGAGCGTGAGGTTGTCACTGTGGGAGTGGCTGTTGGGGAGAGCGTGGGGTTGTCACTGTGGGAGTGGCTGTTGGGGAGAGCGTGGGGTTGTCACTGTGGGAGTGGCTGTTGGGGAGAGGGTGAGGTTGGGGTGTTGTTGGCGGCAGACGGGAGGTGAGGCCATGTTGGAGCAACGGCGAAGGTGCCGCAGCTGATGTGATGAATGGTGCGTTGTTGTTCTGTTGGCCAACGAGGCCCTCAGAGAGGGAGTTTGTTTGCACACCGTTTTGCGGGGTTGGAAGACAGCCCCTCCCACAAACCAGCGGAAGGTATTTGTAACAATAGTGCACGTAGAAAGAAGATAAGGACACAATGATACGAGTTAAGATAAAAAGTATTTGCTTCTGGAAGTAAATGTCAGCAGTTAAAGCGAGTTACTGTATCAGAAAAATCAGAGGTTGCCGAGGTAGCTTGGCATCACGAGCAGTTACAGGTAGTGAGGACTGGGAAGTTAGCAGTGAGGACTGGGAAGTTAGTAGTGAGGACTGGGAAGTTAGATGGAGTCACGCAAGGACTCGAGAGGTCCAACTCGGGGTACCACAAGTCCTTAGTAATCAACGAAGAATCTTTCTTTGTGTTGGTACGACCTTCTGATGTCTTACGTTTGTCTTAGGTATGGCTGTAGAAACTTATATATCACTTGTAGAGATGGAAATAAAGTGATATTGATTGCTATAGATAACCCGTCCATCAGCAGAACAGAGTAAAGGATGAAGATGTAAGAAAATTTCGTCATGAAGTCAGTATGAAGATGGTCAGATTGAGGAATACTTTGATCTGTGGTCAAGTAGGACGTATGGAACACGAAGGTTTGGTAACGAATCTTGTCTGTGTGGTTGAAAGTATGAGAGAGAAGAGCGAGACAGATGCAGTGAATGACATGTTGAAGGTAAGGTGTATGTAGGAGGAAGATGACGGGGAAACCAATAATGATATTCATAACAGGAGGTTTGTTTACATGTGTGAATGCGTAAATGGAGATCGTTTTCAACTGGCGGCTGAGTTCAGTGTGAGGTGTGAATAGCATAGGATCTCTGGTAGTGGCGTGGGAGAATTTTTTGTTCACTTCCTGACGCTGAACGAAAATTAAGGACGCGTGAGTTAGCTGGGAAGCTGTATGTGTGCGTCGCTCATGCCATGGAAATGGAAACGGAGACAGGGAGAGCGAGAAGATGGAAGGATGGAGTGAGCGAGGCTTTGAGGTATCGGGGTCTGGACATTCAGGAGGGTGAAAGGCGTGCATGGGACAGAACGAATTGGATGGCGTGGGGAAGGGTGGGGTTCTGCGTGCTCTGGTTTCACTGCATTATATGCATGGCAATTAGAGAGTAACTGTGTGGAAATAAGACCTTTGTTTATGTGTGTGCGTGTGTGTGTGTGTGTGTGTGTGTGTGTGTGTGTGTAGGAAATTGAAAATCAACTCTACTAAGTCCATTTCATCTCATAAGTCCACGGCAATGAGTGAATTAAAAATTAAAGCAATATTTGGGATCCCAACTTAATTAGAGACAATGCCAACTTTTCGTTCCTCGAAAGTTCCTGAACGGAATAGTAGCGAGCTGGGTAAGGGGGTCTTCCTGTTGGCTGCCAGGCATGTTCTACAGTCTCTTCCTGTCATTGATTGGGAGCCACTGGTTGGCCGTAAGGACTGAGAAGTAATGCATGACTTCATCATCCTAAAAGTAGGTGAAATTTCTCGTATCAAGCAAATTTTCACCCAATTTTGAGTAGGCAAATTAATTTAGGAGTCATTTTCAGCCTGCACAGCTAACCTGCAGCTCCCAATCCAGAATAGTCATAGCGGGCGGTTCACAATTAGCAGCAAGTGGGAAGATTCCCTTGCCGGCTCTACCTTTTCGTCCGCCCCTCACAGAAAAAGATTCGCTCTAGACGATCACAAACAGACATCATTTTGCTTGAGAATGAGATAAGGCTCCAGAAATATTGCATTGCAGTCCTGCTTATCTACTGTCGTGAATCTAGGAGAGCTGATTTTCATTCTCTCATGAGAGAATAAAGCAACTGTACGAATCACTGAACACAGAGCTAGGAAGCTCATTGATCCACGTTACATATTCTCTGGTCTTTCGTATATGCATATATGCTGTGATGCCTTGGTTCCTGAAGACGTGTAGTGTAATGAGAGGAGGGACTGAGGCATGTCGGTCCTCGATGAGTGCCAAGCGTTTTATTAGGGACTCTCCCACGCTTTCTACCCGGAGACCACGAGTCTTAGGCATTTCCACTTGTTCTGGAAGTCTTGTGTGCATAAGAAGGGTAGTGACTGTTAAGTTTATTTTCTTCATCTTATTTCAGTTTTGGAATGATGGTTTCGTTATAAATGACGACACAGCAAACGTTGTGGATTTGTTGTGGATCTTAACCTTCTCTGGGTTCAGTGGGAGACGTGAGCTTTGGCTGTTGTGAATATTTTTTTTTCGCGTAGCTGGTCTGCTGTATTCTGAGGGATGTCGTGATCTGATCCAACTTCGATGAACCAAGGAATTTACATCAGTTACTTTTCGTATCTTGAATCTTGTCACGATTTTCGTAAGTTCTGTTGTTCTTTAATATGGAAAGCAGGATACTTCAGACGTATTGGCCAACTATAGCCTTAGCATAGAAGACTTGAGGTGTAGTTCTGCTGTAGAACACGAATATCATATGTATGACAGAGGACGCTGGGGGATCTTCATGACAGAAACTTCAAGACACACCCGTGACGGAGGTTACTTGAAGTATATGCTTTACACCAAAGGCCATATGAGTTTATACTTCGTAAGAGAAGGGGGGTGATGAGGAGGTCCTATTCCGACGAAGAGGTTACTTGAGGTATACCGGAGGACGCTTAAGGTATGTCCCTGTCATAGGGCACTTATGAAATACCTTAGACGAAGGACGTATAAGACATATCCGCAGAAGACGATTGAAGGACACCCGAAGAATACAGAGCTGGAGGATACTCCATTTATATACTTGACACAAGACAATTGATGTATATCCTTGACAAAGGACACTTGAAGCATGTTCTCTGGTGAGGACACTTGAAGTACATCCTTGCATGAGGACACCTGAAGCATAGTCTTGAGTAAGGACAATACGGACTTATGCAGAAGGCACTCCTGTGTCTCACCACTGTCTATAATGTCTTGAGACTGGTGTAAATCATGTAACGTTCATGCTTCAATCAAACACCTGTAAATATCGTTAACTGCTGGTGTAAATCATATTCACAACCCATGTAAATTACTCTCTGTAGGTCAGTGTGTTATCTGGACGAACGTGAGAATAAGCTGGGGTGTTTGGAGCTGTCGGGGAGCCCGCCTTGTCGTGAGAAACATGACGGTCTCTCGTCCGAAATAGCACGTCGACAAGATCCACTTAACAAAGAACAATAAAAATGAAAGTGCCGCAGTTGCCGCCGCTGCTGCTGCGGCTCCGGCGGCGACGAGAGGCGAATCGTGACAAGATATATATTTAAACATTCCTCCCCGCAGACCCTGCTTGTCACAGTCTTATAGGTGGTCACAAGACGGCATGACATACGCTTATTTCACAACGCCCAGCACATCTCTACTCACACAGTACCATTTTACCCTTGGCGGGGGAAAGCGGGCTTTCTTACGGGGTCTTATGTTTCCCCTAAGTTGTAGTTTCAATTTCACGTCAGTTTCGCGTAATTTAAGCTTCCCCTGGTTGAAGAAACGGACGGGAGGGGCATATTGTTGGGGAGGAGGCGGAGGTGGAGGTGGCGGAAGCCGTTTAAGACTTTCACGATAACAAGGTCGGCCTGAATGGGAGGAAGTGGCCGTGTCTGTGGGACGTGTGTCACGCTGCCACCCGTATGGTTCGCCCGTGTCGCATCCCACAGTCATGTCACGCCTGTGTCACGGGCTTATGTCATATATTGATTCAGCAGGATGCTGTGTTACACCCCTGTGTCATGTGTCTTTGTCACGCGCTTGTGTTACCGGCTTATGTCGCGTACTAAAGCAACAGGATATTGTGACACAGTCTCTTCTCGTGTGTGTGTGTGTGTGTGTGTGTGTGTGTGTGTGTGTGACACTTGTGCCACATACCGATTTATATGACACGTCGATGCATGTTCGTGTCATATGGCTGTGTCACACTTTCTAGAGCCGTGATTCACACTCGGTATGCGGTCGTAACACCCTTCGTCCTGAGGTGACGTCATAAATTGTGTCACCCATTCCTGTCACGTTTTGTTGCCAGAAGATCGTATCCTGCGGTCATGATATGACCTTGCAGGGTCGTAGGATCATGTCACATGTCTTTTCCACTATCGCACTGTTCCCTCCTTCATACTCAGCGGTAACAGTGACGTATTATACAGTGGTAGTCTTTCACTGGTGAGTATAGTTTAGCGTGTGTATGGAGGACCACTTGGCACTGAGAACCACCTGGAACTGAGAGCTATCTGAGGCTGGGAACCACCTTGCACTGAGGGTCATGTCTGACATTAGAGCCACCCACACAACATCCAGCATGGTTCACACTGGAGACCACAATAGTAGTGCTATTCATCACAGCTCCGGGCACGTCTCATACTGCAGCTGCCCTCACTGCACGTGTCACACTGCAGCTGCCCACACAGCACGTCTCACACTGCAGCTGCCCACACAGCACGTCTCACACTACAGCTGCCCACACAGCACGTCTCACAGTCGATGCTGGACCCACGACACGGCATGAAACGTGTGGGTGAGTCATTACAGAAGTTACTGTGAACATTTCCATCTACCTGCCCACACATGGCTTGCCCATGACGTGGAAGGCACTTGACAAACTTCACAATGTAGATTCATGTTAACACGGATGGGCATGAGGTGAGTTACAAGGGTGGGGTGTGGTGTGAGGGCTCCCTGACTCATGATATACAAGAGTGATATGTAAATCAAGTTACAGAGGTGGAGTGAGGGCCCCATGTATCCAGTGGGACTTGGACACAATTACATACATTACAAGACATAGTACACAAGGCAGGTTGTATTGTATTATAAGGATAATTGACCACATCAGTTACATCAGTGCGCTACAGGAGTACATCTTCAAGTGCGTTGGTGTCAGTGAAGTACTTTCAAAAGTCACGCATCAGACTTGGAAGCTTGTAGAGATGGTAGTGAAGGGGGCGGTGTAGTGCGTGATGCACCGTGTCTTTATATGGCTCATTCCATGGCTGACATCGCCGGTGCCACACATACAGCACCCAGCGTGACTGATGTTGGACTGAGTACACAACAAGTAGCGTGTGTGTGAGGAATGGCGCAACAGGTGCCACACAGCACCTAGTATGGTTGTAAGGTGGCACAAGAGGTGCCTCGCGGCAATTCTCGAATGTGTGTGTGTGTGTGTGTGTGTGTGTGTGTGTGTGTGTGGTGTGTGTGTGCAGGGTGGCACAGCTGGTGCCACACAGCACCTAATATGCGTGTCTAGGGAGCAGCACAACTGGTGCCACAGTAGAAGTGACTGGTCAGCGTGGACTGTTCCACTTTCCCTGGGCGGGGTTCCATGCCAGCAAGCCAGCCAAGCTGGGCACAGAGCAGCACACAGCCTCATGTCTCTGCCCTGCGCTACACTCCCTCCCACTCCCCGCCACTCATGGTACACACACGAGGCAGGAGGTCATCCATGAGGAGTGGATGACTGGCTCCACTATGAGTCAGCAGGTGGATGAATCAAGTGGTAACACTACCATAGCTTACTTAATGAGCGTGTTTGTGGTTAGATGGATAAATCAGTGGGTCAAACAGATGGTCAGATGAATGTGTGGAACGGTGGATGAGTTGTATGGATATGAGAGAGAGAGAGAGAGAGAGAGAGAGAGAGAGAGAGAGAGAGAGAGAGAGAGACAGAGTTAAGAGGACACATAGTCAACTATACAGGTAGACTCACTCTTATGTATGAACTCACTCATCTTCCACCCACCGACAGTCAGAGAGACGTGTGTGAGGTGCCTCACAATTCTGGTAACACAGAATCACTTTCATCCGACGCTGATGTCATGAACGATATCTTTTTTTCTTTTTTGCTCTTTTCTTTTTCTGCGAACCAGACCCCACGTTTGTGTGTGTGTGTGTGTGTGTGTGTGTGTGTGTGTGTGTGTGTGTGTGTGTGTGTGTGTGTAGGCGCGAGCGACTCTCGCATGAAAACCAGCACAAATAATTTCTCTGACTTAGGACAAGTTGATAGAAAAAAATACTTTCTGCTTTCTGAACCATTTGTGAAAAATGGTTTTGAATAACTGGAGTCTAACAAATGCTCTTTGTTAATTAACGTAGCTGATTTGCATACACTTCAGTCCAAGGTTCGAGACATAAGTAAGGATCTTCGTGATGAAGACCACAGACACAAAGCGTCAGGACTCGAGGCGATATTGAACCATGTCTTCAACCGGGAGAAGTAAAGTCGCCTTCGTCACATACATAGACAAACCCGGTCCTCAAACCTTACTACGTGGGGCCGTCAGTAGATGATTATATGATCGCGACAAGAAAGACGAATATATTTTTTCGTCTCAGAATCAGGTTTGGAGAAGGGATGGTTGGATACCTTGTACGTGGGATACGAAGGACGAATCTGTGGGATAGAATGAGATTTGGAGAAGGGTTGATCGGAGATTAATTTTGTCGACATAATGACATCTTTGGTAGGGTTTAGAGGAGGAACGGCAGGGCCCACCGTCCTCAGGGTATGTTCTAGGGGCCTGCAGTACACGAGGGAGGCTTGAAGTTAGATGTAGGTACCCTAAGAGGCTCTCCTTGGGCTGTTACCAGCCTACACTCCTCTGCTGAACCTCCTGATGAAAATTAGAAAACGAGAGATCATGCCTCCGATTTCCCGTCATAGCCTTTGTTGATCTATGAACCATTTTTCATCTTTAGTAATTTTAAGTGAAAGTGATTTTTAAAGGTATTTGTTTTTACCCGTCAACAGGTATATCTGCCCACGCGGCCGTCTCACACAATACGAGCACCGGTTCGAACCCCACAGGGATAGGAGAAAATGTGGACAGATCAAAGTTTTTCCAAACAGATCTTTCGGAAATCACCCCAACAACTGATTCTATTTGAAAATTTAGATTTTGACATAGATGTGTCCTGGAGATTTTGTAGTCTTCAATGTTTCTCTGATGAAAGATTAGCTGTATAACTCTCAGTTAACATTAATGCTATGTTGTAAGTGTTGAAAATTACAATAGTGAGTTCAGTTATCTGTCCTGTTGTTTAAGCTTGACGGGAAAGTTTAACTGAATTATATCTCAGCTTAGAAGCTGGAAAGCTAAGGAAAATTATCAGGTTAGGTAACAATGTGTGACACCTTCCCAGTTTCTTGTTACTAGCTCATGTAAGGTTCACCTGGATCGTATCATGGGTTATTTAGCTCATCTGACAGTTCATCAGTGTCTTGTAATACTCCACCACCGACTTATGACAGACCATCAGGGTTACGTAACAGCCCATCTTAGTCACGTGCCAGCCCACCAGGGTCACGTAACAGCCCATCAAGGTCAAATGCCAGCCCACCAGGGTCACGTAGCAGCCCATCAAGATCACGTAACAGACCACCAGAATCACGTAACAGCCATCAAGGTCAAGTGCCAGCCCACCAGGATCATGTAACAGCCCTACACGGTTAAGTAACAGCCTTACAGGGTCATGCAACATCCCATCAGGGTCACGTAACAGCCCACCAGGGTCACGTACCGGTCCCTTGTCCTTCTGTCTTGAAGACATGATTGTGTATATAATGAGTGGCCGGAAGTGCTGGTGTCCCTTCAAGGACTAACAAATAGGAACAGCAGCAGGAACAGCAACAGCTCATCAGCTGCAGCAACAACAGCAAGATCAGGAACAGCAGCAGCTCAGCAGCTGTTGTAGCAACAGCAGCAGCAGCAGCAGGAACGTTTTCATCCAATGAATATATCCGTTAATATGTCTGTCCTCTCACACGCTTCTCGTTGTCACCTTATTCTCCCGTTGTTATCCTTCATATGATCTACCCTTGTCTTCATATAGCTCCATCCTTTCCTTCATGTAGCCTCACCCTTGTCTTCATCTAGTTCCACCCTTGTCTTCTTTTGTCAAACGATATTTCAACTCACGTCTCTCATTTCAATCTTTCGCAACTCTTATATCTCAAATTAGATTTGTCATCTCTTTCATATCTCGTTTATCTCATTTTTTCATTGTTTCACATCTTACCTCTCTTTCTTTCAATATCACATCTTATCTGCCTTGTTTGTCTCTTATCATTAGAATCTCCAGTCATTTCAAACGTCCAGTCATCTCAGTTTCTCACTTCCTCTGTCGTCTCATAGTTCTCATTCCTCATCGTTCGTATCCCCTGCCTCATTACACTCATAACTCCTCTTTCTTCCAATGCATATAAATCTACGAGCCACAGCCAAGCTGCACTTGGATTCTACAGGTTACCACCGACATCTCGCCAGCTTTTAGACCATAGTTTGGGGTCGTCTAACCCCCACAACTCGGGCTAAGTTCAGGCTGTTGGGTTGGGCCCTTGATCGACAAGGTTGTTGGGAGCCGCAGCCCGCGGGCCCACATACCTCTCACAACTTGGCTGGTCTGGTATTTTGATAGTACTTGTCTAAAGCAGTCTTAAACGTCTCCGCTGTACATCCCATGGTATTTCTCAAGCCAGTAGGCGAGGTGTTGAAGAGTCTTGGACCCCGGATGTTTGAGGTGTTTCTCTTCTCTTGTGTGTGCATATGGCACATTTTGGATTTCGGAGGTGGTATATTACAAAGTCGTCCTTGCCTCTCGTGATGTAAGAAGATTAAGCACGAGAATTTACGTGAAAATTCTCGTCAAAACTAAAGATTATGAACCTCAGTCAGATGTTTTCAGTTGGTAAAATTTGTTTTTACAGACTCGTTAGGAGATTAAGTTCATGGATAGCGATTATAGAGCGATGAGTGTTAAGTTCTGGCAGGGAGGATGATGTACTACTATTCTGTGAGATGAGGAGGTACAGGAGCCAGATGGGACGAAGGTGTTTGGCCGGGACGCTGTGGTGTCGTGTGTGTGTGTGTGTGTGTGTGTGTGTGTGTGTGTGTGTGTGTGTGTGACTCATTAGTACACCGTAGCCTTGGTAATATTAACTTAGATGGAGGGGAAACCCTTGATATCTAATTAAATAATGCACTTAATTACAACCTTTTGCCGACCTCCAAACGATGAGAAAGCGCACACAGTAGTAATGTACGAGTAATGATACGATTTGTTTTCAAGCAGTTGGACGTGGGTCTTTGGAGAGACTAACCATGGTAACTGTAACGATGGTTTTGATGTTACAAGTTGTTCATACGTTGTGCGAAATCTCTCATAGACCTAATGATTCATGATCACAAAAGACAATGGAAACGTGTGTGTGTGTGTGTGTGTGTGTGTGTGTGTGTGTGTGTGTGTGTGTGTGTGTGTGACTTTGTCACCCACTGTAATGTAGAGTTGAGGTTTGTCACAAGATATAGGTTGGTGTGACATGTGTCCTTGTGTCACGTATTATGAGGTGGTGCAATAGGGGCAGGAGGATGCCATAACTTGCCTAGTATCATGTCATCAGACGACGCGACACGTCCACCTGTGGTAGGAGGCCGGGATTTCCCACCTTTATGTATTGATGGAACCAGAAGGAGTGTTTATAGTGGCTTCCTCTGTGCCCTTCAGTGTCGTCGCCGACCGTGAAGTTGTCGTTTGAATTATATCATCCTTGTGGTGTGGTGATGCGGTCGTCTTGGACGTGACCCACGTCCCAGGCACCTGCTGTGACGCCTGCGGCCACTCCTCCGTCACCTGTCGTCACGCCACGTTCCGAAGAACAAACCATTATCCGGATAAGTTATTGTATCCGTATATTATCCAGTCGGAAATACCTCGTCAGCCATGAAGAGCGGGTATTACACTTTTTCTGGCCGGTTGTTTTGAAACCCAAGTTCATTTATAATGAGGCTAACGTGATAATACAATTGCTCGTTTGGGCAGACAGAGAGGAAAGACAGGGAACTCTGATTGCGACATTGAACTCTCCACGATTTTTCCTGAACACGTTCGGTACCACAAGCCTCCTACACTTTCCCACTGACCTCAACTTCTCCGTGTCGTAACCGATCGACCATCACCTCCCGTCACGACGTCGAAGGTTACGTCGTCGTAACAGACTTTCCCCAGGGGGGAGGAGGAGGGAGGAGGGGGGTTTAGCTCTGCCCACTAACAGGTCTCTTTCACGCTCTGCATATCATGACAATACAAGACGTATCCTCAAAAATGGCTCGCATAACATGGGGTTGTAATCCTCCGTTGGTTATGGCGTCTCTCTTCTCCTGCCGTCAGAGCCTGGGTGTAGTTTACGCTCCAGTATATTCCGCTGCTGCACCAGAGGCGTTGCGGCAATTAGTTTAAGTGGTCTAACGGGGGGGGGGGGGGGGTAATGAAAATGCGTGACAAACAAGAGTGATAACGGCTTTTGGTGTTCCTGTCAGAGGGCCCCATGAGGACCACAGTACCGGATGGGCCAGAAACCCTCACTCGCCTGGTGTCTGCATCTTTAAAAAACATTTGTTAAACTTTCTTTTCCCTTATTTTACGTACCGAAGTTAGGTCGTCACCCTGTGTGGTGTGTGTTGAGAAGAGTTATTTAAGGTGAGCACGTATCTATTTTGTGTTTACCTGCATAGTTAGTCTTATATGTTTGTGCAATTTAGTGCACACACACACACACACACACACACACACACACACACACACACACACACAATATATATATATATATATATATATACTGCGAAAGGTCACAGTGGTGCGCGTGATCTAGTATATGCAGGTAATCCACTGGGAAATGAAACACGATAAGTTCCCAAGTGCACTATCGTGTAATGATCACATCATCAGGAGAGATACGAAAATGAGATATAGAACAGTCAGTTGATGTACAAGGAAGAGACGTAGCTAAGACGGTATTGGTAAACAAACGATACCGGATAATGGTGTTCGGATTGGTGCGTTCGAGTCTGGCACATGCGTGTCATAGAATATATGATCATTACACGTAAGTGCAC